>SKCR01043354.1:0-74239 GCA_019454045.1 Zanthoxylum bungeanum | reverse complement strand
TGACCTCAAAGCATTCCAGGCACTATCCACAGAAAATCTCCCATGTCTATCATCCTCCCAAACCAGCACATCCTCCTCAAACTAGAAGGAGACGGAAGGTGAGTCTGAGCCAAATCAACAAGAGCAGCAGAGTGAGAATCTTTCCCGGGAGGTTTCAGATGAGGAGATTAAGGCTGTCCTTTTCGCGCTGAAGGACAATAAAGCTCCAGGCCCAGATGGGTTTAATTCGGGTTTCTTTAAGAAGTCTTGGAATATTGTTGGGAATGATGTTCTATGTGCTATTCACTCTTTCTTTTCTTCTAGGCGCCTCCTGAGGCAGGTTAATGCTACTTCTATTGCTCTGATTCCTAAGATTCCTAATCCTGCCCAGGTTAAGGATTATAGGCCTATTTCTTGTTGCAACACTATTTACAAGTGTATTGCTAAGCTTATTGCGAATAGGATCAAGGTTATCCTTCCTTCTGTGATCAGTCATAATCAATCTGCTTTTGTTGCGGGAAGGCGTATCAGCGACAATATTCTTTTATGTCAGGAATTGGTTCGGAATTATCACCGGACTGGCAGTTCTCCGAGATGTGCTCTTAAGATTGACCTGATGAAAGCTTATGACTCTGTTCGTTGGGATTTCTTGATTGAGGTTTTGCGGACTGTTGGTATTCCAGAGAGGATGGTGGGTTGGATTCAGGAATGTATGACTACCACTAGATTTTCTGTGTCTATTAATGGGGAGTTGCATGGTTTTTTCTCTGGGGGTCGTGGTTTACGACAAGGTGATCCTTTGTCTCCTTATCTATTTGTTATGGCTATGGAAGTTCTGTCGGGTCTTCTTTGTAATATGGCTCTTAATCCGGGTTTTAAATTCCACTGGCGTTGTTCTAAGGACCGTCTTACTCATCTCTGTTTTGCGGATGACCTTATGATTTTTTGTAAAGCAGATGCCACCTCGGTTTCCTTGATCAAGGATTGTCTCGGGCAGTTCAGCAGTTTATCAGGTTTGATCCCGAATCCAGCTAAAAGTCATTTCTTCTCTTCTGGTATCTCTTCTACTCTCAAGGGCCAACTGCGTCATGTTTTGGGGTTCCAAGCAGGGGTTCTCCCTGTGCGGTATTTAGGAGTCCCTTTGATCTCCACTAAACTTCGGGCCTCAGATTGTGCTTCTCTTGTGGATCGTATTGTTTTGCGTGCTAAGAGTTGGAGTAGTAAATTTCTCTCTTATGCCGGTCGGCTTCAGCTTATTAAGTCGGTTTTGTTCTCCATTCAAGTTTACTGGTCTTCCTTGTTTATTCTTCCTAAGTCTGTTATTAGGAAGGTGGAGACGATTTTGCGTTCTTTCCTTTGGAAGGGTAGTGCACTCACCTCTTCTGGGGCGAGAGTGGCTTGGAGTAGAGTTTGTTTACCTCTAAAGGAGGGTGGGCTGGGGATTAAGAGCTTGGATACTTGGAATAGAGCGGCTATTGTTAAGCACATTTGGTTTCTATGTTCTAGCCAGGTCTCTTCTTGGACGAATTGGGTTCACTCTTATTTGTTGAGGGGGAGAAGCTTTTGGGAGGTCCCTTGTCCTTCTGATTGTTCTTGGAGTTGGCGTAAGATCTTGGAGCTCCGTTCTTGGTCCCGGCGGCGGATGAGAGTTAGGATTGGGAATGGTGAGAAGACTTTATTGTGGTTTGATTTTTGGCATCCTATGGCCCGATTGTGGACACGTTGGGTGAGAGAGTGATTTATGACTCTGGCTTGGATAGGATGGCTACAGTTGCTTCCATTATCTCGGATTCTGCTTGGCGTTGGCCCCCTTCTAGGTCTGCTGCCCTTGTTGACTTGGCTCAGTCCCATATTCCGTCTCCTTCTAGTTTGAGGGAGGACATGCTGGTTTGGGAGGATGATAAGAGTGGGAGATTTTCTGTGGATAGTGCCTGGCATGCCATGCGTACTAGGGGAAACTTGTTGCTTTGGTCTCGAGTTGTTTGGTTCCGGAAGGCTATTCCCCGTCATTCCTTCTTACTTTGGATGTCTATTCAGGGAGGCCTATGTACCCAAGATAGTTTGTTGAGGTTTGGTATTTCTACTTGCTCCCGTTGTATTCTTTGTGGTTGTTCAAGTGAGGACATTGATCATCTTTTCTTCCAGTGCATCTTCTCTTCGAGGGTCTGGTCGTCTGTGCTGCTTTGTGTGGGTTAGATTGGAGTCGTCGGGAATGGCGACAGACTGTTGAGTGGTTATGTCAGTTCACTGATGCTTCTTTACGTCACCTTCTGGTTGTCTGTCCTTTGCAGCTTCAGTCTACCATATTGGAGGGAGAGGAATGCTCGCACTCATGATATGCCTGTTCGGCCTGTTTTACTCTTCTTTATGATATGTTTTTGATGTTCGGAATCGTGCTAGCTTTGTACGTAAGGTGAAAACAATCTTATGATAAAAAATGGCTTCACCTTTCATGGCACTTGCCCGTTGACATCTTCTGTTGATCTTTGCTTGTAGCCTATAGGCTTTTCTTCTAGGAGGGCTTGTCCTCTCTAGTTTGCCTGGGGGTATGCCCCTTTGCTCTTTGTCTAGTTTTCTTTTGGTTATAATACTTAACCTTATCCAAAAAAAAAAACAAGAGCAGCAGATCTAGAAGGGGCCAATGCCAAACAGAATCAGAGATATGGAAGCAACTGTCGCCATCCTATCCAAGCCAAAATGAAACGTGATGTTGAGCGTATTTGTGATAAGTGTCTAACATGTAAGCATGCTAAATCTAAAATAATGCCACATGGTTTGTATACTCCTTTGCCTGTACCTAGTGAACCCTGGGTGATATATCGATGGATTTTGTGTTAGTTTGCCTAGGACAAAGAGGGGTAGAGATTCAATCTTTGTTGTAGTTGATAGGTTTAGTAAAATGGCTCATTTCATTGCATGTCAAAAACCGATGATGCTACAAACATTGCAGATTATTTTTCAGAGACATAGTGCGACTCCATGGTATACCTAGGAGTATTGTATCTGATAGAGATGTTAAGTTTCTTAGCCATTTTTGGAAGGTGTTGGGGCTAAACTAGGCACCAAACTGTTGTATTCTACCACATGTCTCATCCACAGACTGATGGACAAACAGAAGTAGTTAATAGGACTTTATCTCAATTATTGCCGCACTATAGTTGGCAAGAATTTGAGAGTGAGTTGGAAGATGTTTGCCATTTATTGAGTTTGCATATAATCGTAGCATTCATTCTTCTACATCATTTTCACCTTTTGAAAATGTTTATGGTTTTCAGCCACTAACTCCATTGGATTTGTTACCTTTGCCTGTTGATGAGCATGCGGGGCTAGATGGCAAAAAGAAAGCCGATGGTGTGGTGAAGCACATACATGAGAAAGCAAGAGAGCAAATACAACGAAGAATGAGCAATATGCTTCTCATGCTAATAAGGGAAGAAAGCGTGTGGTATTTCAGCCTGGAGATGGGTTTGGGTACACATGCGCAAGGAGAGATTCCTGAACATCGTAAAACCAAGCTACAACCGAGAGGGGATGGTCCATTTCAAGTCTTGGAACGGATTAATGATAATGCATACAAGCTAGATTTACAAGGTAAATATAATGTGTCTGCTACATTTAATGTTTCTGTGACTTAACTCTTTTTGATGCAGAGGTACAGATTCGAGGTCGAATCCTTTTCAAGAGAGAGGGAATGACATGATCCAGGCCACACATGGAGCATCAAAGGACATGGCCAGCAATATAATGGAGCCATTGCAAGTACCAGAAGGGCCAATCACAAGACAGAAGGCCAAAAGAATCAGAGAAGCAATGGCGGGATTAGCTCAGAGTTTTATGGCCGACTACAACAACAAATCAGAGACACACTAGAGACGTATGTGGGCTTCAATGGAGAGGGCCCTAAGCTACTTAACTTGGCCCAAATCAGTTTTGAATGAAGCCTTTGAAGACTTGAAGATTTTGGCTTTTTATTTTTGTAATTTCACCCTTAGGGACTTTTTTGTCCATTCACGCCCTTTAGGGTTTCAGCTTGTAACATATTTAAACTTTGTTTTTCTTCTTAGAGAGATCATTCACGAATTTGTAAGAAAACCTTGAAGCTCTTAAGCTTTGGCTTTGGCCGAAAATCTTGTAAGGGAGGGATTCCCCTTTTCAAGTTCAAATCGACTTATCTAAGTTTAGCAAGCTTAGTGGCGTCTCCATTGCTAGCAAAACATACTGATTTCATGTTTTTGAGTTATCATGGGCATGTTTCATGGTGGTTTAGGGCTGATCTTGGATGAGTTTTGTTCTTACGAAATCATTGATTAAGGTTCTTGGGGCTTAAGAAAATACTTGGGGTTTGCTTGATTTTTCGAATTTCAAGTGGGTTTCTTGTCAAATGCTCGTACAGAACCCATTACCTATTTTAGAATAGGTATGGAATGGATTCCATCCGAACGGATCCTATCCAGCACTTCACCATGCAACAACACTCGTTAATCATATATACACACATAAGTAACAATATCATTGTGCTCAAACATCATATGCATGAATCACACGAACATTAAAAAGCTTTAATTCATATTGACATCTCATAACTTCATTTTGCTTGGAAAGTTTCTTTATTTTTAGAAAACTCACAAATCTTTATAATACATTCAATTTAGGAAAATTCTTAAAAATCCTTTTCGGAAAACTCATATTTGAAACTCTATTCCTTTTTCTGTTCTAGAAAACTCTTTACTAAAAATCTGCTTTCTGAAAACTCATTCTGAAAATTGTCTCTTTCTTGTACTTCTCTCTAAAATCGTCTTTCTATGTTCTTTTTGAAACTCTTTTCTGAAAACTGAAATCTGAAATCCTTTTCCGAAAACCAAAATCTGAAAATCAATATACGGTCATCTTGTACCAAAGTATCCTTCTGGTGTTCAGGGGCGTTACGTATCGCCGTCCCCCCGAATACACCGGGTTTAGGGTGTTACATCTCACTGTCCCCTTAAACACCCTGCCGGTGACATGGAGCGTTGTGTATCGCCGTCCCCCATGCCACCAAATCTCTGCCCATGAATGTACCATCTGAGCGCAATCTCCGCCCAGGAATGTCCCATCTGAGCACAAAAAAGGATCCATGGGCACTACGTACTGCCGTCCCCCTAGTGTCACTCGATGATCTGAGAGTGTCCCCCCCAGTCCTCTACATGTTCACATGTATCTAAATCCGTCAATTCCAATTAGTGTACAACTGGAATGGGTCAAATCTCAAATCCCGAATCCATATGAAATCCGTCAATTGCATAATTGTCATAAAATCTCACTGGGAGGGTTTATACCAATCCTGATAAAATCCATTAAAACTTTTGTTTTGAAAACATTTAAAATTGTTAAATACCTTAAACTTTAAAATCAGTTTCAACTGCAATTCAGAAAAGATTACCCAATATACATGTTCAATGCAATATGCTTTCATTCACTCAATACATGCTTTCATACTTACTTATACTCTATATGCTACTATTATCACTATGTACATGTATGCATGCTACATACAATCATAACACATTACTTTAATAAAGTATCTGCTTTATGTATTACAATAAATCCATAACATGCAACAATGTCTTATCACATTACATACTTCCATTTATATAGGTTCATGCTTCAACTCATGTTTATATATGTTGACATGATCCAGGCCACACATGGAGCATCAAAGGACATGGCCAGCAATATAATGGAGCCATTGCAAGTACCAGAAGGGCCAATCACAAGACAGAAGGCCAAAAGAATCAGAGAAGCAATGGCGGGATTAGCTCAGAGTTTTATGGCCGACTACAACAAACAAATCAGAGACACACTAGAGACGTATGTGGGCTTCAATGGAGAGGGCCCTAAGCTACTTAACTTGGCCCAAATCAGTTTTGAATGAAGCCTTTGAAGACTTGAAGATTTTGGCCTTTTATTTTTGTAATTTCACCCTTAGGGACTTTTTTGTCCATTCACGCCCTTTAGGGTTTCAGCTTGTAACATATTTAAACTTTGTTTTTCTCTTCTTAGAGAGATCATTCACGAATTTGTAAGAAAACCTTGAAGCTCTTAAGCTTTGGCTTTGGCCGAAAATCTTGTAAGGGAGGGATTCCCCTTTTCAAGTTCAAATCGACTTATCTAAGTTTAGCAAGCTTAGTGGCGTCTCCATTGCTAGCAAAACATACTGATTTCATGTTTTTGAGTTATCATGGGCAATGTTTCATGGTGGTTTAGGGCTGATCTTGGATGAGTTTTGTTCTTACGAAATCATTGATTAAGGTTCTTGGGGCTTAAGAAAATACTTGGGGTTTGCTTGATTTTTCGAATTTCAAGTGGGTTTCTTGTCATTTGGTATCTAGAGCTCAGGGTTCCAAGGTCTGATTTTCCTATCCTTTTGTGTTGTTTGATTCTGTTTTACTTATTGTTGTTCTTGTTCCAGTAGTTGTTGGATTCTTGTTTTGTTGTTTCTGTTTTCGATCGATTGTTGTTTCTGGGTTTATATTCTGTCTTGTAATTTTCTGTTAAATCTGGGTTTCTGTTCCTTCGTCATATCAGTTCATCTTTGTTGTTAATTTCCAGATCTGGGTTTTATTGTGTTCTTCATATCAGTTCCTTCTTAACATTCCGTTTTTTTTAACCTATGTTGAAGAAATAAACATGTTTCTAAGCGGGTGTGTGTGATTTCTTTCTAAAACCAAGTGAATCATTTGGTGAAAAAGGTTGGTTCCATATTATCTTTTGGGTCTGTGGATGGTAATCCATCGAAATTTCTATTGAGGCTCCAAAACTTCGTCCGAAATGCATACGACGGAATTTAGCATGTTTTCTTTTCGGTTTTTTTTCAAGTATTTCATCTAAAAAAAAAAAAAAAAAGTTTTTTAAAATCTAATTCTTTCTATTTATAATATATTAAAATTGATTTGTTATTGAATTTATTCAATTAATAAATAAAGATTAACTCTTTTTGTTTTCGTCATTTTATTTTTTTTTAGTATTTCTCAATTTTATTTTCTCATACGTTATTGGTTAATCCTTATTCCGAATACTCTAGTTTAAGTCTTTTTGATTGAGTCTTCGTCATTACCATTCTTATATTTGCATTTTCCACCTGCCCTATATACATTATTAGTCCTTTGTGTTTCATGCTGGCTTGAGGACTACATTTGGTTTGTGTATTCTTGGATTGAGTTTGATTCGCATTTGAATTGAGGAAGAACTCAAGAGTGGTAAAAGGCAGCGAATGTGAGCACAGTATCGGGTAAAAGCCAATAGAGTGCAAACACGAGTGGAGTGGAGTGATATCATTCGAGTGTAAACACGTGAGATTGTGAGGATTTACATATTTGCTTTACTTTCTTGTTATTTCTAATCTGTTTGTTTAGTGTTGAGATGGCAGGTCTAACTATTGATGAAAAGCTTGAGGCTTTGGATAGGAAATTTACAGATATGATGGAGAACATGAATACTGCTTTGGAGAGATTGTCCAAGAGTGTAGAGAGTATTCAAACTGGTAGCGGTCCCAGAGTACCACCACCTCAGAATGTACCACCACCTCACAATGTGCCACCTCGCCGAGTACCACCACAGTATGTACCACCAGATGAAGAGGAAGCTGAAAATGAGTTTGATGATCCTGATGGTTTTGATGATGTGGAGGAGAGATTTCAGCCTAGGCATGATAGGAGGCCTAATAGGAGGTTTGATAGGAGGAATGATAGAGGGATAGACAGTTTGATGATAGAGGTGCATTTGATGCCAGAAGAGAGGATTATGATCGGAGAGGATATGGTAGGCGAAGAGATGTAGATGGTGATCTAGGTAGCATCAAGATCAAGATACCAACATTCCACGGCAAGAATGATCCTGAAGCTTATCTAGAATGGGAAAAGAAAATAGAATTGATTTTCAGTTGTCATCACTACTCAGACGAGAAGAAGATCAATCTGGCAGCAATTGAGTTTACTGATTATGCTATGATTTGGTGGGATCAGATTGTCTCTACACGGAGGAGAAATTATGAGAGACCGGTTCAGACATGGGCAGAACTTAGAGGTCTCATGAGAAAGAGATTTATACCCAGCCATTACTATAGGGAATTGTATCAGAAACTACAACATCTGTATCAGGGGACCAAAAGTGTTGAGGACTATTACACAGAGATGGAAGTTGCCATGATAAGGGCAAATGTAGTTGAGGATGCAGAAGCTACTATGGCACGGTTTCTAGGGGGATTGAATAGAGAGATTGCAAACATGGTGGAGTTGCATCACTATGTTGATTTGGAGGATATGCTTCACATGGCTACAAGTATTATAGAAAGGCAACTCAAAAGAAAAGGTCAACATCCAGATTTGGTACTCAGGCTACTTCTGCAATGAAAGGAAAATGGGTTCCGAATGAGAAGCGAGATGGAGGCTTTGATAAGCCTAGAGGCGAGTTTAGTGGAGGCTTTAATAAGCCTAGGGCCGAACCTAGTGCCAAGGGTAAAGAAGCTGCAGAACCGAGCAAAACTAGACCAAAACCTGAGGGTGCAGCTGCTAGAACTAAGGATGTCAAGTGTTTCAAGTGTTTGGGCATGGGACACTATGCTTCACAATGTCCCAATAGGCGTACCTTAGTGATTTAAAAAGAGTGGAGAGGTGTACTCTACCGATAGTGAGGTCGAGGAGGAGATGCCAGAGTTGGAGGATGCTAGTGACCATGAGGGAGCTGCATATCCGCTGGATAACTTATCCTTAGTTGTCAAGCGTGCTTTGAGTGCTCATGTTGTCGAGGATGAGAGTGTGCAGCAGAGAGAGAACATTTTCCATACTAGGTGTCGTGTGAATGGCAAGGGATGTAGTATGATCATAGATGGGGGCAGTTGTACTAATGTTGCTAGCACAGCTTTGATTGGGCGATTGGGGTTGAGTTGCTTGAGACATCCGAAGCCTTACAAGTTGCAGTGGTTAAATGATTGTGGGGAAATAAGTGTGACAAAGCAGGTATTATTGAGCTTTACCATTGGGCCATACACAGATGATGTCCTATGTGATGTGATACCGATGCATGCTGGGCATATTCTTTTGGGCAGGCCGTGGCAGTTTGATAAGAAGGTTATTCATGATGGGTTCAAGAACAAGTACTTTTCAGCATAAGGGAAAACCCATTACATTATACCCACTTACACCTGCACAAGTCCATGAAGATCAGGTTAAGTTGCAACTTGAGCGTGACAAAGAGAGAGCGAAGGGAAACACCACCTTGGGTGAGACTAGTGAGAGTGATGTATCTGGTGAGAAAAATAAGGCCAGGGCAGTGGGAGTTCCCAAGGGAAGTGTGAGTGAACGTGAGAGGGAAACAAAGGGAGAGTTAAAAAGAGTTTCTATATGGGTGAGGGTGAAGCGAGAAAAGCATTCAAGGCTAGCAAGCTCATGCTATTGTTAGTCTACAAGGAGCCTCATATTTATTTTACTAACTCTGACCATTTGCTTCCTGTGTCTATCTCATCTCTTTTGCAGGATTACAGTGACGTACTGACAGATGACATACCTAGTGGGCTTCCACCCATTAGAGGTATTGAGCACCAGATAGACTTCATACCTGGAGCAGTCATTCCTAACAGACCGGCTTATAGGAGCAATCCCGATGAGACAAAGGAGCTACAAAGGCAAGTACGGGAGTTGATGGACAAGGGGTATGTAAGGGAAAGCATGAGTCCTTGTGCAGTACCAGTGCTTCTAGTTCCTAAGAAAGATGGGACGTGGCGTATGTGCGTTGACTGTCGAGCTATCAACAATATTACGGTAAAGTATCGTCACCCCATTCCTAGACTAGATGACATGTTGGATGAATTGCATGGTTCCAAAATTTTTAGTAAGATTGATTTGAAGAGTGGATACCATCAAATTCGCATGAGAGAGGGAGATGAGTGGAAAACTGCATTTAAGACTAAGTATGGTTTGTATGAATGGTTAGTTATGCCATTTGGTCTTTCAAACGCACCTAGCACATTTATGAGATTGATGAATCATGTTATGCGTGCATTTTTAGGTAAGTTTGTTGTGGTTTATTTTGATGACATCTTAGTTTACAGTAAAACATTAGATGAGCATGTGATGCATTTGAAGCATGTACTTGATGTTTTACGAAAAGAACAATTGTATGCTAACTCTGACAAATGCACATTTTGCATGGATAGAATTGTTTTTCTTGGCTTTGTTGTGAGTGCAGATGGCATCGAGGTAGATGTGGAGAAGGTAAAGGCAATTCAGGAATGGCCTACGCCAACTACAGTGACAGAAGTCCGAAGCTTTCATGGGTTAGCGAGCTTCTATAGGAGATTTGTCAAGGACTTCAGTAGCATTGCCGCGCCATTGACTGAGGTAGTAAAGAAGACAGTTGGTTTTCAATGGGGCAAGGCGCAAGAGCGAGCATTCCAGGATCTTAAAGCGAAGTTATGCAGTGCACCCATTTTAGCACTACCCAACTTCGAGAAGACATTCGAGATTGAGTGCGACGCATCAGGGTTAGGTATTGGAGCAGTTCTCATGCAAGAAAAGCGGCCAATAGCCTATTTTAGTGAGAAGCTGAATGGAGCAGCTTTGAGGTACCCCACGTATGACAAAGAGTTATATGCGCTTGTGAGAGCACTTGAGACATGGCAGCACTACTTGTGGCCTAAAGAATTCGTGATCCACACCGACCATGAATCATTAAAACACTTGAAGGGTCAAGGTAAGCTGAATAAGCGACACGCAAAATGGATGGAATTCGTTGAGTCATTTCCATATGTTATACGCTACAAGCAAGGTAAAGAAAACATAGTGGCTGATGCATTATCTCGCAGGTATGTTTTACTTACTTCAATGCATGCACGGATGTTGGGATTTGATTTGATTAAGGAATTATATGAGTGTGATTCTGATTTTGGTGCGATTTTTGTTACTTGTGCAAAGTCTTCTTTTGGAAAGTTTTACATTCATGAAGGATTCTTATTTAAAGTGAACAGATTGTGTGTTCCTGCTTGTAGTATGCGTGAGTTGCTTGTGAAGGAAGCGCATGGGGGAGGTTTGATGGGGCATTTTGGGATTACTAAGACTTTAGCTATTTTACATGAGCACTTTTATTGGCCTAAAATGAAACGTGATGTTGAGCGTATTTGTGATAAGTGTCTAACATGTAAGCATGCTAAATCTAAATTAATGCCACATGGTTTGTATACTCCTTTGCCTGTACCTAGTGAACCCTGGGTTGATATATCGATGGATTTTGTGTTAGGTTTGCCTAGGACAAAGAGGGGTAGAGATTCAATCTTTGTTGTAGTTGATAGGTTTAGTAAAATGGCTCATTTCATTGCATGTCATAAAACCGATGATGCTACAAACATTGCAGATTTATTTTTCAGAGACATAGTGCGACTCCATGGTATACCTAGGAGTATTGTATCTGATAGAGATGTTAAGTTCCTTAGCCATTTTTGGAAGGTGTTGTGGGCTAAACTAGGCACCAAACTGTTGTATTCTACCACATGTCATCCACAGACTGATGGACAAACAGAAGTAGTTAATAGGACTTTATCTCAATTATTGCGCACTATAGTTGGCAAGAATTTGAAGAGTTGGGAAGATTGTTTGCCATTTATTGAGTTTGCATATAATCGTAGCATTCATTCTTCTACATCATTTTCACCTTTTGAAATTGTTTATGGTTTTCAGCCACTAACTCCATTGGATTTGTTACCTTTGCCTGTTGATGAGCATGCGGGGCTAGATGGCAAAAAGAAAGCCGATTTGGTGAAGCACATACATGAGAAAGCAAGAGAGCAAATACAACGAAAGAATGAGCAATATGCTTCTCATGCTAATAAGGGAAGAAAGCGTGTGGTATTTCAGCCTGGAGATTGGGTTTGGGTACACATGCGCAAGGAGAGATTTCCTGAACATCGTAAATCCAAGCTACAACCGAGAGGGGATGGTCCATTTCAAGTCTTGGAACGGATTAATGATAATGCATACAAGCTGGATTTACAAGGTAAATATAATGTGTCTGCTACATTTAATGTTTCTGACTTAACTCTTTTTGATGCAGGTACAGATTCGAGGTCGAATCCTTTTCAAGAGAGAGGGAATGACATGATCCAGGCCACACATGGAGCATCAAAGGACATGGCCAGCAATATAATGGAGCCATTGCAAGTACCAGAAGGGCCAATCACAAGACAGAAGGCCAAAAGAATCAGAGAAGCAATGGCGGGATTAGCTCAGAGTTTTATGGCCGACTACAACAAACAAATCAGAGACACACTAGAGACGTATGTGGGCTTCAATGGAGAGGGCCCTAAGCTACTTAACTTGGCCCAAATCAGTTTTGAATGAAGCCTTTGAAGACTTGAAGATTTTGGCTTTTTATTTTTGTAATTTCACCCTTAGGGACTTTTTTGTCCATTCACGCCCTTTAGGGTTTCAGCTTGTAACATATTTAAACTTTGTTTTTCTCTTCTTAGAGAGATCATTCACGAATTTGTAAGAAAACCTTGAAGCTCTTAAGCTTTGGCTTTGGCCGAAAATCTTGTAAGGGAGGGATTCCCCTTTTCAAGTTCAAATCGACTTATCTAAGTTTAGCAAGCTTAGTGGCGTCTCCATTGCTAGCAAAACATACTGATTTCATGTTTTTGAGTTATCATGGGCAATGTTTCATGGTGGTTTAGGGCTGATCTTGGATGAGTTTTGTTCTTACGAAATCATTGATTAAGGTTCTTGGGGCTTAAGAAAATACTTGGGGATTGCTTGATTTTTCGAATTTCAAGTGGGTTTCTTGTCATATGTTCTTATCAATTCAACATAACATAAAACAATATACTCCATACATATTTGACTATACTAGCATTACACTTGCATAGTTCATATAATAAACACATTACATTTGTTTTTCATGCTCAAATTCAACATATTAAAATTTCTAACTTATCCATCACAGTTACCATTTTTCCATGCATTTCATACATACGTGCATTCCCCACCACTTATAATCTTAAGTCTGAAGTTGTAATCTTAAATAGTCCATAGAGAACAACAAAAAAAATAGGTACTTTGTTTGTGATTTATCTATAGATGTGGTCAATTCTATGTTTGTATGGCGACCTTAATCCGAGATCGTCCATGTAGAGACATGAGAATGAAGGCACCTTGTATGATGTGATCATATAGGACTGGACCCATATAAAAATGACTTTCTTATAATATCTGTTAAACAAATAAAATCATTTCGATTTACTAGATGGTCATATATGGATTGATCTTAATCCTGAGTGTACTACGAACTCCTGCATGGTAGGCTATGTCCTTTGATTTACAACGGTGAGGTTGGTGTAGCAGTCCCGACCAATAGCTACGTACTTTGAGGGCATAGTCTGTTGTGTAGCTGGGAACGTTTTACATATATACAGAGTTCACTCCTTCTTGCGAGAAGTAGAGGAGTATCATCCTTAAGGGTTGATTCATTACTTGAACGGTTTGAGCGCTCAAGTCTTTCTTTTACGAATAGAATGATTAAAATTCATAATGGTTATAAATAAATCGTTCATTAGATATCAATAGCACTTAAGGTATAATAATTAGAGGGCTATAACGGATATTATGACCCGGCTCTTATTAAGAGATACTCGTGAAGGGTCAATTCATATGTAGTGACTATATCGATGGACACCGACTTGGTTCTGCTTAATA
Source organism: Zanthoxylum bungeanum (assembly GCA_019454045.1). Classification (NCBI taxonomy): domain Eukaryota; kingdom Viridiplantae; phylum Streptophyta; class Magnoliopsida; order Sapindales; family Rutaceae; genus Zanthoxylum; species Zanthoxylum bungeanum. The sequence continues at coordinate 60,545 of SKCR01043354.1, read as the reverse complement.
TATCATCTGCGGCAATGAGAGTGCAACTGCGGGTTTTAGTGGAATAACCCGGAGTTAATAATTCAGAATATTTAATTAAGAGCTTAATTAATATTTCGAGTTTATTGGAGCTCGGAACCGTAGGTCCATTTTGTCCTCGTGCTAGCTTGATATAACTATACGGATTTAGTATAATTGGATAGTCCAATTATATACTCACATATGTATAAACATTAGTAATATGATCAATAATATTATTTGTCACACTTGGAACTATATATTAATAGTTAATATATGGTTTTAATAATTATCACTTGATATAATCTAATAAGGCTAAAATAAGATTTCCAAATTTTGGGTTTTGGAAACCCTTGCATATTTTGGTGGTTACACTTTCAAAAAGTGATAACCTTTTAATTTTGTAACATCTTTTCCATTATGGTAATTGAAAATTTGTTGTTACAAAAATTTCAAAAATTCCTTGCCTTGGCCGAATTCTACATGGTGGAAATAGGAAGGGTTTTGTTTGTTTTGGAAACAAATAACCCTAGGTATAAAAAGAAGATTTAATTTTCTTTTGGCTTAAGTCTTTCATTCTAACCCTAGCCTTCATCTTCTTCATCTTCATTCTCTCTCAAAAGTTGAGACAAACCAAAAGAAATAAAAAGAAGAAATTAAAAACAAATACAAGTGTGCTTAAAATCTCTAAAACGTTTAGAGATTATTTTGTGAGTCTTACCCACATAAGTTTCCGCTGATTATGAGATATAGTTCGGAAGACTTTGTGGTGTCGAAAGTGTTGGACAATTATGACCCATAGCGTCACTATTTGTACAAATCATTGTGTTGTTGTACAAATTAACAATGTGACAAAGAGATTACACTCTTATCATTTGTGATAAGATCACCTAGATATATAAATGATAGGAGGTCCATATGATTTGTTCCTGAACTGAGAATGATATGAGACAGTATAAGTCCACGAAGGATAAATCATTAAATATCCCTAGTCATAATATTATCGAGATTGGACATCGATAAATACGTAAGAGACTAGTATTACACTTGTGCGTGTAGTGAGGGCACAATGGCATAGTTCTCATATGTTTGGGTATAGGATACTCATGCAAGTGTAATAGGAGGTTGTGTTTCACCAATGGTACGGGAAACAGCTTCGCTCTAGATAGACCCCCACGGAATTCCATTGGTAGTATGACTATGTGTCTATGGAAGTCCGATTGTAATTTTCCAAAAAAAAAAAGTCTATGGAAGTCCGAAATCAGGGTAGGTGTATTTGGTCTTAACATGAGACTTGCACCGATAATACTTGCGACAATCAATATACTTTGGTTGAGGTCGTCCAGGGCTTTAACAGGTTCTGTGTACGCCAATACTGGGTATATTGAGAATCGTAGTGTGTTGGGTGTGATTTCAAGACGGAAGTGTCACTCCAATCATATGAAGATGTTGGTCACGTAGGATACGGTACTGGTTCTCTTAAGTACTGCAGTCATCGGGATAATATGACTAGGTCAAAGTTATCCGATATAGAGACTAGTTACCAGACATCCGACATGTGCTTCGTATGGGGCAGACACAATTCCAGCCCTAGGCCTAGCACGTGATCATCTGATACTGGATCGTAATACGCATACCATGTATATTACGCTTGATATAGATCGCTTATTCCTGTAAGCATGTTTCTGGAGAATTGGGTAGGCATGGCGCTTTGCTAGAAGCCAACATTGTCTTGTGAATCGGTGTAAACGTAGTACGAGGTACTTACGTGTTCGGATAGTTCGACGACCCGATTTACTACCAACATATCTGGAGATCTCATGGGTCGCTCCCCGAAGATTCACCGATGACATATGACTCGCACTTTAATTAATCTGGGATTAATTTATTGAGAGAGAAAATTAATCTAGGATTAATTACGGAGATATTTTATCTAGGATAAAATACCAATTAAAGAGAGAGAATGATTAATTTGGAATTAATCGGTAAAATAATATATTTGATATATTATACGAAATTGGATTTCGACGCGGAATTAAAATTAGATTTTAATTCGGGCGAACGAATTAATTCTAAGTTAGCGACGTGAATAGTGATTTCACTAGGCGTAATCATTTAATTACGACGCAACAGAAAATTCGTTAATTTGGAATTAGCGAACCCGAGCCCGAGATTATTTACGAGCGCATTCGCATTTCAAATTCGAGTGCGGCACGTAAGTCAAATCGAGCGTCGAATCGCGAGTCACATCAAGCGTCAAATCACATGTCACTTTGAGTGATGTGACATTTGATTGATTGATGTGAGTTGATGTGAGGTGATTGATTGAAAGCATTTAATGCTTTGCTTTTGGAAAAAGAAAGGTATATATGTTTTATTTGTTTTTGGAAAATATAAATATAAAACCTATTTTACTTTTCTTTTTCCCTCCTCTCTCTCCTCGATGCGTTTTTGAGAGCCAAAATCGTTCTTCCTCTCTCTTGGTCTTGGACCGATTCTTCTCCTCTGTTTTTCTGGTTTCACCGAGCAAAATGGAGAAGCTAATGTCTTGTTGCAAGATCTAAGTGCTAGCACACTCATAGAGATATACCAAGGTGATAGGGAAGTGTTTTCATGAGCAAGGAATCACCTTGTGAAGCTTGGAGCTTCCATGGAGGACACCCATGGCCGATTCTTGGAGGAAGAAAATCACCATTTGCGCAGCCCACTGCAGAGCTTGGAAAAGGTAGAAACTTGAAGTGCGTTTTTGGTTCATCACCACATGCATCTCAACCAATCAATGTGAGCCATTCCGCACCTCATTTGGTTGTATTCAACTCGTTTTATGCTTGATTTATGATCCTTGGGACTTGATTGAAACCCAACAAAGGTATCTTGAGCCATTTGAGCATGAAACGAAAATTAGGGTTCTTAACTAAATTTGGGGCTTTTTGATTTAAGCATGTTTTTGACAAATTGTTTGTTTAAATATGCTTGTATAAGGATAACTTAGAGTTATATGTAATCAATTTGATGAAAGATTAATTGGATTAATTTTCCCCAATTTGTTAGGCTTGGCCGAAAATGGAGGCTCCCTAATTGTCTTGGAATTTTTATTTTTTTGAACATTGGATGTGTTAGAAATCATTTGGGGATGTTGAATTTATGTTTAATTTGGTTCAATTGGATTGAATTTGATTTGGGCATATTTTTCCCCTTTGGCCGAGACTTTAGCATGTGTTAATTGGGTTTGATTTTGATCAAATTATGTTGGACATGATTCATTGATGATAAGCATGATTAATTGGACAAATTTGGTGTTTTGGAAATATTAATTTGGGTAATTAAAAATGCTATACACTTTAGTTTAATTGAATTGTAAAAATTGGATTTTGTAATTTAATTAAATTGGGCCTTAAATTGGATTTGGGCTTTTAAAGTTGTTATTGGGCTTGTTGAGCTTTGTTGTAACAAAGTTGGGTTTAGGAAAAATTGGTTGGATCCAATTAGGCTCAAAACCGCATCCAAAAGGCCCAAATGCGACTAATGAACCTTTAAAGTTTAATTGGGCCTAATGGGCCAAAATTGATTTTGGGCTTATGGGGTAACTCCCGGATTGGATTTTGGTTATTCGGTTAGACCCGAGTTGACCAAAAGTCCACGCCTTGAAGAAATTAATTAAAAGCCCATTGGACTTTAATTAAATTAATATTGGATATTAATCGGGCGAAGAGACCCGTAACGATTAAATTTGGAATTTAAGTCGTAAAGGTTTATTTTATAAAGTGTAATATTTAATTTGGAATTAAATAGTGAATTAGAATTAAATGCGTATTAAATTGGATTTAATTATGTAATTTAATTTAATTTGAAGAATTCGTACTTTGAGTACGTGTTCGCAAAACGAGTTTGACTCGAACAAAATCAAATCGTTGTTTGAACATTGGATGATCACTAATTATCAGATTAATTAATTTGATTTGATTGATTGATAACATGCTTGTGTGAATACATGGTTGTGATGCATGAATAATGTATATCGGATGGATATTAGTAGGGTGGGGCAATTTTGGAATTGTAATAAATTTGAATTATAAATTAGACCTGCGAGTCCAGCCTTATCTCATATTTCTTTGTATTCTCTTCTCACCTATTCCCCTCAATGTAAATGAGGTTTCTTTAGAAGTGTAGTGTAACGGGTAGAAGTGATACATGTGCTAGCGGGACAGAGAAAGACAGAGATTTGATCTAGGATCAATATAAGATATTCATCCGCATATCATTATTATTTTATACATACGCGCTTTATTATGTGTTTAGAATGCATGCTTAAGGGTGTATGATGATGAGACCTTAATAAAGATAATAAATTGGTTGCCAATTTGCACGCGAATAACCCTCGCTAAATATTAAGAGTCTTTACTTCCATTGAGTGATTCTCACTCAAGATCCGAGACGGCATTGGTTTGTTGGCCAAAGTCAAGGCCTTTGTCTGTCGAAGATGTGTTTGAATCACGAAAGCTTTGTTCCATATCAGTGTCGAAGATGTGTTTGAATCACGAAAGCTTTGTACTCACCCTTTCTTTACCGTCTTACTCATCTCTGCTTTGCGGATGACCTTATGATTTTTTGTAAAGCAGATGCCCCCTCGGTTTCATTGATCAAGGATTGTCTCGGGCAGTTCAGTAGTTTATCAGGTTTGATCCCGAATCCAGCTAAAAGTCATTTCTTCTCTTCTGGTATCTCTTCTACTCTCCAGGGCCAACTGCGTCATGTTTTGGGGTTCCAAGCAGGGGTTCTTCCTGTGCGGTATTTAGGTGTCCCTTTGATCTCTACTAAACTTCGGGCCTCAGATTGTGCTTCTCTTGTGGATCGTATTGTTTTACGTGCTAAGAGTTGGAGTAGTAAATTTCTCTCTTATGCGGGTCGGCTTCAGCTTATTAAGTCGGTTTTGTTCTCCATTCAAGTTTACTGGTCTTCCTTGTTTATTCTTCCTAAGTCTGTTATTAGGAAGGTGGAGACGATTCTGCGTTCTTTCCTTTGGAAGGGTAGTGCACTCACCTCTTCTGGGGCGAGAGTGGCTTGGAGTAGAGTTTGTTTACCTCTTAAGGAGGGTGGGCTGGGGATTAAGAGTTTGGATACTTGGAATAGAGCGGCTATTGTTAAGCACATTTGGTTTCTTTGTTCTAGCCAGGTCTCTTCTTGGACGAATTGGGTTCACTCTTATTTGTTGAGGGGGAGAAGTTTTTGGGAGGTCCAATGTCCTTCTGATTGCTCTTGGAGTTGGCGTAAGATCTTGGAGCTCCGTTCTTGGTCCCGGCGGCGGATGAGAGTTAGGATTGGGAATGGTGAGAAGACTTTATTGTGGTTTGATTTTTGGCATCCTTTGGGCCCGATTGTGGACACGTTGGGTGAGAGAGTGATTTATGACTCTGGCTTGGATAGGATGGCTACAGTTGCTTCCATTATCTCAGATTCTGCTTGGCGTTGGCCCCCTTCTAGGTCTGCTGCCCTTGTTGACTTGGCTCAGTCCCATCTTCCGTCTCCTTCTAGTTTGAGGGAGGACGTGCTGGTTTGGGAGGATGATAAGAGTGGGAGATTTTCTGTGGATAGTGCTTGGAATGCCATGCGTACTAGGGGAAACTTGTTGCATTGGTCTCGAGTTGTTTGGTTCCGGAAGGCTATTCCCCGTCATTCCTTCTTACTTTGGATGTCTATTCAGGGAGGCCTTTGTACCCAGGATAGTTTGATGAGGTTTGGTATTTCTGCTTGCTCCCGTTGTATTCTTTGTGGTTGTTCAAGTGAGGACATTGATCATCTTTTCTTCCAGTGCATCTTCTCTTCGAGGGTCTGGTCGTCTGTGCTGGCTTTGTGTGGGTTAGATTGGAGTCGTCGGGATTGGCGACAGACTGTTGAGTGGTTATGTCAGTTCACTGATGCCTCTTTACGTCACCTTCTGGTTCGTCTGTCTTTTGCAGCTTCAGTCTACCATATTTGGAGGGAGAGGAATGCTCGCACTCATGATATGCCTTTTCGGCCTGTTTCTACTCTTCTTTATGATATTGTTTTTGATGTTCGGAATCGTGCTAGCTTTGTACGTAAGGTGAATCCATCTTATGACAATAAATGGCTTCACCTTCCATGGCACTTGCCCGTTGACATCTTCTGTTGATCTTTGCTTGTAGCCTATAGGCTTTTCTTCTAGGAGGGCTTGTCCTCTCTAGTTTGCCTGGGGTATGCCCCTTTGCTCTTTGTATAGTTTTCTTTTGGTTATAATACTTACCTTATCCAAAAAAAAAAGTTGTGTTTTGTTGGCCAAAGTCAAGACCATTTCTTGTCCATCGACATTGATTACGAAGCTTTCCATAGTCAATGGGTCGCGCTTGACTGGGATCACTAAGTTTGTTGTGCCAAAGCCAAGGCTTAGTTGATTCAGAGGAAAAATGTTAGGTAATACATTGGATGTATTGGCATATATAAGATATATGTTTCGGACTTGGATGTTCCCCTACCGGATCTAGGAATTGGATTGCATCCAATCGATCTTAGAGATCTACCTAGTTAATTATCATACAATTTGTTGGCCAAAGTCAAGATTGTGTGATATTTAACGGGATCCTAGCCCACTAGGAAACACGGTTTCCCGAGTACTCGACAGAGGGTTACAGGCTCGCCGAAAAATAGTGAGAGGCAAGAATTGAATTTGCAATATTCGTTCAATTACTCGCCATACGCGCTCAAACAATATCATTCGTCAAATCAATTAAATGTTAGTTGGACTAATATTTAAATTGTTATTTTAATTAAAGCAGTTGGACTGTATTATAGTTGATTATATAATTGAATTATAGTAATCAATATATTTGAATTAATTAATTTCGATTTACAGTTGATTTTATAATTGGATTATAGTAATCAATGTAATTGAGGTTAATTAATTTAAATTATATTTGATTGTATAGTTGGACTATAATAATCAATATAATACATAGTACCACAAATCGTTGATTAAATAGTTGGACTATTAGAATCAAGATAAAATGAAAGATTAGCATTTAAAACATAATCCTAGGGAAAATGTATTTAAATGACTTAATTTTTCTAATTGGGAATAATATTTCAGGATGGTCCTGGAAATATAATAAGTTACTTTATTTGATAAAATAACATATTAGGCCTAAGCCTAGAGTTAAGCAAATAAGTGGAACATGATATTTGGAATATTCATGTAATGATAACTTTAGTGCTTAATCCATTATACTTGTCATATAGATTCCTTAATTTCTTTATTAGAACTAAGGATTAGATTCTTAAAGTATGATATTGAAATTGAAGGATCTTCATAAATCTATACCTAGATTTTAGAAGTATATATTGCAATAATAAACTCTTGGAGGGTTAATGACTATTCTCAAAGAGAAAAGTCAAACTTTGCAATTAGGCAAGTAGCGCAAGGCGCACCTTACTTCGATATTCCAGAATGCCAAGGCTTGGCCAAAGGCTTCTGAAGTGTGAAAAAATGGCAAAGACAAAATCATTATAGTCTTCTAGGAAGATAAGAGGACATATCCCAAGAAGGAATTGAAGACGAGCAAGGCTCTGACTTCAAATATGTTTGTCATAATTATGTTCACTACTAGTATTAAAATTAGATTTAAATATTTAGTGTGGTACATAAATATATGTATTGATGTTTAGAATCTGTTTTGAACAGGATACTGACTTCAATAGAGATTAATCTGCGAATCGGAAACGGGACGAAAGTCGCTGTTTTGACCGTAGATACTTAAGTTTAGGAAATGCCCTTTGGGTATGTACGTAAATTAGGAAACTGTTATAATGTAACTAGTTTGACTAGGAACATTATCTCTATATCAGTGTTTAATCCGTTGCGGATTGAACCATTATATTTTCGAACACTAAAGTGTTTTATTATATAAAGATGATATTTAGATAAACACAATAGATGTGAACAACAGAATTTATATTAGAATATAAATAAATCTCACACGTATAACATGACAAACAAATAGCTCGAACTGATTTGATCAGTAGAAACTAAATTTTCACATTTTGTCTGGGACGCAATCAAAAAAAACTCGTATATCCGCACTTTTGAAGAGTGGGTACTAGGACTGATTTGATTCCATTCAAATAAAGTCTGCGAATCTAGTTTATTGGGCAAAGTGCCTAAAACACTATTTACTTGGTAAAAGTGTAAATGCCACCGATCTGATAGCCCTAGTTCATAGTGAAGCAAGTGGGCCCATGTCTAGCTAGGCTAGATGTGGATATGAATATCTCGTGACCTATACGTATGTGGCATCGCGTTATGGTTATGTGTTTCTTTTGAAGAACACAAATCGGAAACTTTTATAGTTTCGACACGAAATAGACATACAGATCGGCTACAGTATTATTTCGTCACGGTAAGACCGTAATGAAAAATACCCAAGCAATAAGTTTCTAAAATACTTGAAAGAGTAAAGTATTCTTTCAAAAGAGGACTCCTCCCGGAACACATAAATTTGACGGTGTGTCCGAACCGAGTAACCGAATTTTGTTAGACATGATTAGGTTAATCATGAGTCACTCTTTTTTTTTTTTGGATAAGGTAAGTATTATAACCAAAAGAAAACTATACAAGAGCAAAGGGGCATCCCCCAGAAACTAGAGAGGACAGACCCTCCTAGAAGAAAGCCAAACGGCTACAAAAGATCAACAAAAGATGTCATCGGGCAGGTGCCACGAAAGGTGAAGCCATTTATTGTCATAAGATGGATTCACCTTACGTAAAGAACTAACACGATTCCGAACATCAAAAACAATATCATATAGAAGAACAGAAACAGGCCTAAGAGGCATATCATGAGTGCGAGCATTCCTCTCCCTCCATATATGGTATACTGACGCTGCAAAGGACAGACGAACCAGAAGATGACATAAAGAGGCACCGGAGAACTGACAAAGCCACTCAACAGTTTGGCACCAATCTCGGCAACTCCAATCTAAACCACACATGGTTAGCACAGACGACCAAACCCTCGATGAAAAGAGGCACTGAAAGAAAAGATGGTCGATGTCCTCACTCGAACAACCACAAAGAATACACCGCGAGCATGCGGATATACCAAATTTCATCAGACTGTCCTGAGTACAAATGCCTCCTTGAATAGACATCCAAAGAAGAAAAGAATGGCGGGGAATAGATTTCCGGAACCAGACAACTTGGGACCAAGGCATCTCGGGTCTCCTTGACCTCAAAGCATTCCAGGCACTATCCACAGAAAATCTCCCATGTCTATCATCCTCCCAAACCAGCACATCCTCCCTCAAACTAGAAGGAGACGGAAGATGATTCTGAGCCAAATCAATAAGAGCAACAGATCTAGAAGGGGGCCAATGCCAAGCAGAATCAGAGATAATGGAAGCAACTGTGGCCATTCTATCCAAGCCAGAATCATAAATCACTCTCTCGCCCAACGAGTCCACAATTGGGCTACAGGATGCCAATTATCAAACCACAATAAAGTCTTCTCACCATTCCCAATACTCACTCTCATCCGCCGACGGACCAAGAGCGAAGCTCCAAAATCTTACGCCAACTCCAAGAGCAATCAGAAGGACATGGGATCTCCCAAAAGCTTCTCCCCCTCACCAATAAGAGTAAACCCAAGTAGACCAAGAAGAAACCTGGCAGAACAGAGAAACCAAATGTGCTTGACAATAGCCGCTCTATTCCAAGCTTCCAGACTCTTAAGACCCAGCCCCCCTCCTTAAGAGGTAAACAAATTTTGCTCCAAGCTACCCTTGCCCCAGTAGGGGTAAGCGCACTACCCTTCCAAAGGAAGGAAAGCAGGATAGTCTCCACCTTCCTAATAACTGACTTAGGAAGCATAAATAAAGACGACCAATAAACTTGAATGGAGAACAGAACAGACTTTATAAGCTGGAGCCGACCTGCATAAGAGAGAAACTTACAACTCCAACTTTTAGCACGCATAACAATGCGATCCACAAGAGAAGCACAGTCAGAGGCTCTTAGTTTAGTCGATATCAAAGGAACCCCCAAATACCTCACATGAAGAATCCCCACCTGGAACCTTAACACATCACGCAGTTGGTCTTGAAGAGTAGGAGAGATGCCAGAAGAGAAGAGATGACTCTTAGCTGGATTCGGAATTAAACCTGATAAACCACTGAACTGCCCAATACAATCCTTGATCAATGAAATAGAGGATGCATCTTGTCGCTATGCAGTGGTAAGTGGGAGGATAGTAAAACTCGATGAAAATTGGAGTAATACTATTCCAGGCACCGATTCCTAATGGAACACAAATAGTTCATCAATGATGAAACTATTACCATTAATATTCGTATACACAAGAACCGCGTATGTCGGAGAGATTCAGAAAACAACCTGGGGTATGGGTTTCTGATCTCACCTCGTAAAGATGTCAATCTTTTGAGGTATACCAACTGACTACGTATGAGGAAGTGTACAAGGTACCGACTCCCTATTATGGCAAAGTGCCATGAGTCCGAAATGGATTTCATGTATGTCAACAAGTTTGGATACTAGTTGATGTACCGCAAGACATTGTGCCTACTGGTACTTTATAAGTCTTCAAGGAAGACATACATGGATGGCAACATACCAACGTGTAAAGCTAGGCTTTTAACGAAAAATCGTTATCACATTGTGTTGATTTTGATTCGACCTTTTACCTGTTCCCACGGTAAATCTATTTGGATAATGCTTGCTAAAGCTGCGTGTTTGATTTTATGAAATATGACAGCTTTGCGGGAAAATCGCTTTCCTGAAAAGGAAACCTTTCGGACGATTTTTTAACATCATGTCGATTTTGTCGTACTAAAACTACCAACAAGGTTTGCAGGTTAATCAATCTATGTTTGGATTGAAGCAAACATTGGTTCTAGGAATTATCGTTTTGATGTAATCATAATAGTATATGATTTAATTTTCAAAATGAAAAGGTTCTTGTGTATATAAGAGGGTTAGTGGGAGCGCAAGACAGTGGTTGTCCCATAAGATAATGATAATGTGTCATTTCTTGGAAATGATATTCCTATAATAATCGGCGAAAACTTGTCTTTCGAAAACTCTCCGAGAAATCGTACATTGAAAAATATACGCGACCTGGTATCTCATACGCTTTGAGCATATGATTAACAAACAGGCCAATCCAGGTGATAGTCACTGGATTGATATTAAGAACATCCGTTAGTATCTTAGAGATATAAGGATGTTGTCTTAAACTTTGGAGAAGAAAAACTTGAAGTGACTAGGATAACTACCACAAGTTTCCCAACCGATAAAAACGGTACTATACAGTTTGAATAACGGTACTGTGAGCTGGAAATCTTCCAAGCAAGATACTGTTATCGAATAAACAACAAATTCGGATTATTGCTGCAGCTGAGGCAGCAATAGAAGCCTTCTGGGGTAGATAAATCTAATTAGATTAGATATAGTTCTCTTAGCAGCTGAGCTAGGCTTCAGCACATGCTAAAGAATTAACGGTCTCATTAACAATCCAAATAAATACTTCGATATTCATCTGATTTGTTCGGATCATACATTGTGGCGATGTGATGATCGAGTAAATCGTATCAGACGATAATCATGAAAATCCACTGACGAAAACCTTTTTCAGCAATTTAAGCCAACCGTACATAGTTCGGATGGTAGACACTCGAGTGACTGGCTATAGGCCAATGGGAGATTGTTGGACAATTATGACCCATAGAGTCACTATTTGTACAGATCATTGTGTTGTTGTACAAATTAACTATGTGAAAAAAGATTGCACTCTTATCATTTGTGATAAGATCACCTAGATATATAAATGATAGGAGGTCCATATGATTTGTTCCTGAACTGAGAATGATATGAGACAGTATCAGTCCACGAAGGTTAAATCATTAAATATCCATAGTCAGAGTATGTCGAGATTGGACATCGATAAATACGTAAAAGACTAGTATTACACTTGTGCGTGTTGTGAGGGCACAACTACATAGTTCTCATATGTTTGGGAATAGGATACTCATGCAAGTGTAATAGGAGGTTGTTTTTCACCGATGGTACGGAAACAGCTTCGCTCTGGATAGACCCCCTCGGAATTCCATTGGTAGTATGACTATGTGTTTATGGAAGTCCGAAATCAGGGTAGGTGTATTTGGTCTTAACCTGAGACTTGCACCGATAATACTTGCGACAATCAATATACTTTGGTTGAGGTCGTCCAGGGCTTTAACAGGTTTTGTGTACGCCAATATTGGGTATATTGAGAATCGTAGTGTGTTGGGTGTGATTTCAAGACGGAAGTGTCACTCCAATCATATGGAGAAGATGGTCACGTAGGATACGGTACTGGTTCTCCTAAGTACTGCAGTCATCGGGATAATATGACTAGGGCATAGTTATCCGATATAGAGACTAGTTACCAGACATCCGACATGTGCTTCGTACGGGGCAGACACAATTCCAGCCCCATGCCTAGCACGTGATCATCTGATACTGGATCGTAATACACAATACCACGTATACTACGCATGATATAGATCGCTTATTCCTGTAAGCATGTTTCTGGAGAATTGGGTAGGCATGGCGCTTTGCTAGAAGCCAACCTTGTCTTGTGAATCGGTGTAAACTTAGTACGAGGTACTTACGTGTTCGGATAGTCCGACGACCCGATTTACTGCCAACATATCCGAAGATCTCATGGGTCGCTCCCCGAAGATTCACCGATGACGTATGACTCGCACTTTAATTAATCTGGGATTAATTTAATGAGAGAGAAAATTAATCTGGGATTAATTGCAGAGATATTTTATCTGGGATAAAATACTAATTAAAGAGAGAGAACGATTAATTTGGAATTAATCGGTAAAAAATAATATATTTGATATATTATATGAAATTGGATTTCGATGCGGAATTAAAATTAAATTTTAATTCGGGCGAACGAATTAATTTAGAATTAATTCGTTAGCGATGTGAATAGTGATTTCGCTAGGCGTAATCATTTAATTACGACGCAACGGAAAATTCGTTAATTTGGAATTAGCGAACCCGAGCCCGGGATTATTTCCGAGCGCATTCGCATTTCGAATTCGAGTACGGCACGTAAGTCAAATCGAGCGTCAAATCACGAGTCACATCAAACGTCAAATCACATGTCACTTTGAGTGATGTAACATTTGATTGATTGATGTGAGTTGATGTGAGGTGATTGATTGAAAGCATTTAATGCTTTGCTTTTGGAAAAAGAAAGGTATATATGTTTTATTTTTTTTGGAAAATATAAATATAAAACCTATTTTACTTTTCTTTTTCCCTCCTCTCTCTCCTGGATGCGTTTTTTAGAGCCAAAATCGTTCTTCCTCTCTCTTGGTCTTGGACCGATTCTTCTCCTCTGTTTTTCTGGTTTCACCGAGCAAAATGGAGAAGCTAAAGATCTTGTTGCAAGATCTAAGTGCTAGCACACTCATGGAGATATACCAAGGTGATAGGGAAGCGTTTTCATGAGGAAGGAATCACCTTGTGAAGCTTGGAGCTTGGAGCTTCCATGGAGGACACCCATGGCCGATTCTTGGGGGAAGAAACTCACCATTTGCGCAGCCCACTGCCGAGCTTGGAGAAGGCAGAAACTTGAAGTGTGTTTTTGGTTCATCACCACATGCATCTCAACCGATCAATGTGAGTCATTCTGCACCTCCATTGGTTGTATTTACACTTGTTTCATGCTTAATTTATGATCTTGGGAAGCTTAGAGCAAACCCAACAGAACGAACCATCTTCTTTAACTCATTATTGTTGTACTCGATAGTGAGGCTTTGTTTTGCTCATTGCCGCCCATATACTTCGTGAAACAGAACTCGATTTGGTTTCATTTTAATCTAGTTTTTTGGGGAACATTTTGTGGTGTTTTGGGGCTGTGTTGGCACTATTTTCAAGTGAAAAATTAGAACAGAAACACATCCATAGTCCATACATTTCAGGGGTTGTTTCTGTAGTGCATTGGCGCGAATCGAGTACAAAACAATCCAGTTTTTATCTGGCTATTCGAGGTTGTTCGGTGACTGTTCCGGGGCTGGAATTTTGTCTAAAATTGAAGAAAAAATTCAGTGGTGGTGGCACTAACATTCGGCAGTTCAAAGGGAATGGCAGAAAAATTTTTCAAGTCTGATCTGTGTGCTTAAACCATTTCCGCTACGCAAGGTAAGCGTTTCCCACAATTGGCATTGATAGAAAGGTTGAAAAGTGTTCTCAACTCTTCTCTTTTTCATTTAAAGTTATTGTTTTTAATATGTTTATATAAGTTATAAATATTGATATGCATGTTTAGATGAGTAGGCACAAAATAATATTCATATGATGAATGGTTATTGTTTTTCATGTGATGAATGGATTTTCCATTGGTCGTAAATTTTTTCGGCTTTTATTTTCATGTTGGTTTTATTTTTTAGATGTAAGGCCATAAGGCCATTGTTTACAATTGTTGTATTTTTATTTTCCAGTGTAAAATTTCAATTGTTGTAATTTGGAGCACTGAAGTCACAAAAGGAGCCAACACCACCTTGGAGCGTGATTTGAAGACCAAATGATGCCTTGGGTATTTTTTGTACTAATTAGATTGTATAGGGAAAAATAAGAGCCCGGTTAATGCAAAATATTTTTTATATTATATGTATGTTTAATTCGAATTGTTTGAATAACATGTCATATAGCTTAGGGTGCTTACTCTTGCCTTTCACATGCCATAACATGCTTTAGATGCTTTATCTTTATAGACATGAAATATGATTTTATGTGATTTAAAATGTTTAAATTAGAATATGATATGCATGGAAAAATAATTAATTGGATTAATTGCTTTTAAGGTTTCAAATTTAAATTTTAATATATTGGACTTAATAAGTGTATAATAAATTCCATTGATATATAGGTTGGAAACCCGGACATAAATTCCATAGCCGAATCCGAATGGACGGTCATGTGGTCTGCACTCGGGATACAATTCAACGTACCATTGGATTTTATAACGCACTAAAATTATTTAAATAGTTTATTATATATCTTTACCATTTTAGGATTCTAAAAATTTTAAACTTATTAGTGTTCTAGTATTTTAAAAGTTAAAATATAATAGTTCACTAATACCACTCTAATTAAATTAGTTTAATTGAGTAATACAATTAGTAGAGACTAATGGAAATTAGTGATATAAATTTTAAGAGTTAAAATTGGTTAGGTCACTAATAGTGTATAGTAAATAAGAGTTATGATTTAGCCGCCATAAATTTATTCACACTAGTTATATTAAATTATTAGATATTTTATAAATAAAAACCTTAATTTTAAAATAGTGAGTGGGAGAGGGATATACGACAGTATATCCCGCGATCTCCGTTGTTAGTCCGAAAACGTGAGATTCAAAAGGCGCCTCGAGACGGCTTTGCTTTCGTCCCCCTACGGATGGTATCCATTTTGGGTCAATATCAGGTTTGGATTCTGAGAGGATAGGGATTCTAGATGTATCTTATGAACTGACCTACCCTACGGCGGCACTTCACTCATTAAGTCCAAGCATCCTGAAACGATGGGTCACACTCACAAAGGAATAATTAATTGTTAATAAAATTCCTTGATGGAATCAAACGGTAGTTGTTTAATATATGAATAAGAGTTATTCCCGTATATATTAATCGACTGAGATTGTCTCAATCTTTCATGCAAGTACTTGACCTACTTTACGGCGGCACTTACTTGTAGGATGATAGATTTCCATGGCATAGTAATTCTCTTAGGTTTCTAATTCGTTATTCAAGGTTTATGCATCAAGTTTAATTTTATGTCAAAATTGTTTGAAAATTTTAATATGTAATGAATGTTAAATGCATGTTTATTTCATTTTTCAGCCATAGTTTCTTTGATTATTTCAATACTTTCTAATGACAAATTAACGGGAGAAAACTATGTTAAGTGGAAAAGTAACATGAACGTTATCCTGGTTTGTGAAGACCTAAAGTTTGTCTTGACGGAGGAGTTGCCTCCTGAGCCGACCATAAATGTTGGCCAAGCTGTGAGCGATACCTACCAGAAATGGGTCGCAGCTAATGGGAAAGCCCGCTACTACTTGCTAGCAGTGATGTCTGAGGTTCTTGCTGCAAAGCATGAACCTATGGCTTCAGCATCTCAGATGATGGAGTCATTGCATGGCATGTTCGGGCAGCCTTCGGAGCCTCAATGTCATAAGGCCATGGTCTCAGCAATGACTGCTAGGATGAAGGATGGGACATCATTATGAGAGCACGTCTTGAGGATGATGACCTATCTCAACACTGTTGAAACCCATAGAGCTCGTATTGACGAGCATAGCTAGGTGACCATGATTATGGAAACTCTTCCAAAACGTTTCCTGCAGTTTAAAAGCAACTATGTTATGAACAAGTTGACTCATAATCTAACAACTCTTCATGTTTACCCCTCATTTTGCGGGTAACTATTTCAACCTGATCCCGAAGCTTCTGAAATTCTGCCTGAGACCCAATCACTCTATCTGTTGCATACTCTGTTATGTCATCATCAAAAGTGGGGATATCATCCCCCAACCCATTCGGAGGCTCCTCGCGCCTCATATTCTCAGAATTTCCCCCAGCACGGGGTACAGCCATATTTGCCATGGCGGTAGTCAAGGCTTTCAACTATTCGGTAATCTTAGCGAAACCATTTTCCAACTGATCTATTCGGGATACCTCGTTATCGGATGTACTCATATCTGTTATTGGCCTCTTGGTGTGTCTTCCATCTTCCCTAACCCAACGGGAATCTATGATGTCTTTTATGGACATATAGGGTGTTAATATGATATATGTATGCATGTGATGAGTTAGATGCATGCGATACAAGGAATATATCAACTCATTAAAATCTTCACAACTATGTATCAGGCTGTGTCTTTCGGTAATGTGAGGGAGTGTTTGAAGGTTTATTGTTTTCGGTAATGTGAGGGTGGAGATGAAGAGAATTGTTTGCTATTTTTCTTATGATTTGCGTGTAATGTCAAGGATTTCTTGCTGTGATTTGCGTGTGAGTTGTGTATTCTGAAAGGGCTGCATGTCTTGGTTAGGGGTTGTTTATATAGAGAAGGGTTAGGGTTTCCCCTTGTCTCACAAGGAAAAGATTGGATTTTGTGTCAAACAGGAAAGGATTTGATTGATTGGGTAGACAAATTTTTGTGAATTAGGAAGGTTAAATATTTGATTGGTGTTAATTAGGCATTTAATTTGTTTGATTATGAAGTCAATATTTTTAATTGGTTATGATTGATTTTAATTAGGCATAATATTTCTTTATTTAGTATATAATATTTTAAGTTAGGAAGTTACAATATTTTAATTTGGTATAATTATATTTTATGTCTTATTTAATTTGGTAAATGGTTTAATTATTTTATTTAATTCAATTACATTATTTAATTAATATTTAATTAATATTTGATTTAATTTGGAGGTATTTTAGGGTGATATGGGCGTGTGGGCCTAGATGGTGGGTTAGGTGTTGTGTTGGCTAAATGAGTGGGTTTGGGCCAAGATTAAAAGGTTTGCGGGTTTTTTTTGGCCGAGCATAATTTTTTAAAACGAAGGTCCAACAAGCGAACCTGAAGCTAAACACGTGAACTAAATCCAACAAAACGTCAATTATTGACTATTCCCTTCCGACGTCCGTTTCCCGCGGCTTCCGCGACTTAAAAGATAGTGCCTCCAAATGAGACTCATCATCGGGTTTCACATGCAAAAATGCAATGCTTACACTCACCTGAATAACCACAAAGGACGCATCGCGAGCAAGTAGAGATACCGAAACTCATTAGATGATCCTGGGTATAAAGACCACCCTGAATAGTCATCCAAAGCAGAAAAGAATGGTGTGGAATAGCTTTACTAAACCAAACAACTTGTTGCCAACGTATCAAAGTGCCCCTCATCCTCATCGCATTCCAAGCGCTAGACACAGAAAACCTTCCTCTAATGTCATCGTCCCAAACCAACTCATCCTCCCTCAAACAAGAATGATCTGAAAGAAGGGACCGAGACAGCTCAACAAGGGTTGCTGACCTAGCAAGGGACCAGCGCCAAGAAGAGTCAAAGATAATAGTAGCAATTGTAGCCATCCTATCCAAGCCAGAGTTATAAATAACTCTCTCACCCAACGTATCCACAATCGAACCGAACGAACGCCAGTTATCAAACCACAACAACGTCTTCTCACAATTCCCAATCCTAAACCTCATTCTCTGACGAGCCCAAGAACGAAGCTCCAGAATCTTTCTCCAACTCCAAGTGTAATCTCCAGGACATGACACCTCTCAAAATCTTCGACCCCGAAGCAAGTAAGACTGAACCCAATTCGACCAGGAGGATATCTGACCAGAGCAAAGAAACCCTAAATGCTTAACAATAGTCGCTCTATTCCAAGTTGCCAAACGCTTAATCCCCAAACCCCCCTCTTTCAAAGGTAAAAAAACCGTACTCCAAGCCACTCTCATACCTGATGAAGTAAGCTCACTACCCTTCCAAAGAAAATATCTGAGAGTCGTCTTTACCTTCTTAATAATAGACATAGGAAGAATGAATAAAGAAGACCAATAAACTTGAATATAGAACAAAACCGACTTAATGAGCTAAAGCTGCCCTACAAAGGAAAGAAACCTGCTACTCCAACTCTTGGCAAGCCTAATGATACGCTCAATAATAGAAGTGCAATCAGAAGCCCGAAGCTTAGTAGAAATCAAAGGAACTCCCAAATAGCGAACTGGGAGAAAATCCTCTTGGAAACCCAACAAATGAAGTAGCTGATCCTTTAAAGAATGGGAGATACCGGAGGAGAAAAGATGACTCTTAGCTAGATTCGGGACCAATCCAGATAAACTTATAAACTGCCCCAGGCAATTCTTAATCAAAGAGATCTAGGGAGCATCCGCCTTACAAAAAATCATAAGATCATCTGCAAAACAAAGATAAGAGAGTTTGTCTTTATAACACCGCCAATGAAACTTAAAACCCCGATCATGAGTCATAGTCATATGTAAGCCCGTGAGAACTTCCATTGCCAAAAAAAAAAACATAATGAGACATATAATCACCTTGTCTTAAACCACGGCCCCCGGAGAAAAACCATTCAACTCCACATTAATAGACATAGAAAACACATTAGAGGTTATACACTCCCGAATCCAGCCCACCATTCTCTCAGGAAAACCAAAAGTCCGCAAAACCTCAACCATAAAATCCCAACGGACAGTATCACAAGCTTTCATCAAATCAATCTTTTGAGCACATTTAGGGGTACCACCACTCCGTGGTATTTTCTCACCAGTTCCTGCCACAATAAAATGTTATCACAAATACGCCGCCTCGCAACAAAAGTAGATTGATTAGAGCTGACCACTGAAGGAAGGACAATCTTAATCCGATTTACAATAAGCTTGGCAATACACTTATAAATAGTGTTACAGTAGGAAATAGTTCGAAAGTCCTTAGCCCGGGAAGGGTTGGGGATTTTCGGAATCAAACCAATAGCCGTGGCATTAACCTAATTCAAGAGACGCCATAAATAAAAGAAATCATGAATAGCATAAAGAACATCATCCCCCACAATACTCCAAGTCTTCTTACAGAAACCCGAATTAAACCCGTCTAGGCCAGGAGTCTTATTGTCCTTCAAAGAAAACAAGACAAACTTAATCTCCTCATAAGAAACCTCCCGGGCAAGAGTCTCCCTCTGTTCAACAGACACATGCTTAGTAATAGCGGAATGGAGAACATCCCTATCAATATCCTGCTGACAAGGCTGGGGGCCCAAAAGAGTCTTATAAAAAGATACAATCTCCTCCCTAACCAAAACATCATCCTCCACACAAGTCCCATCCTCCTTGGTAACATAAGTTATCTTACTACGACAATGAAGACTCTTCATAGCAGTAAAGAAGAATTTCGAATTCTAATCCCCCAGGTTGAGCCATTGAACACGAGATTTTTGTCTATTGAAGCCCTCCTCAGCCCGACTCAAATCACCATACCATAAAGAAAGTCTTGTTTCTTTTGCTAACAAAGCAGAGTCATTAGTTCTATCCTGTAAAGCACACTGCACCCTATCCAACTCCCTCCTAATCTCCATGACCCTACCCAAAAGATTTCTAATTTTTCTGCATTAAACTTCTTCAAAGCCACCTTAACACTCTTCAACTTACTACACAAACGGAACATCGGAGTACCACAAACATCAATATCCCAAGCCCTAGCCACAACAAAAAGGAAATCAGGATGATCAGCCCAATAATCAAAGAATTTGAAAGGAATTTTCCTCTTTGGGAGCTCAGCAAGCTTAACAACCATATGAGAGTGATCCGAAATCCGAATGGGAAGAACCGGGCAACCGAACCCGGGAAGAAACACTCCCAAGAGGAGTTAGCGATAACACGATCAAGCTTATGCCAAATAGGAGAGTGAACCTACTTATTAAACCATGTAAAACGACAACCAGAAAACTGAAGATCATCCAAACTAGCCTGACCCAAGCAACAAGCCAAATCATCTTTCCAAGATGACCACGACAAAGAACCACCACTATGCTCAACCGATGTGCGGATGGCGTTGAAATCCCCCATAACTAACCACTGAGAATCATCTAAGTCACTACCACAAGTAATCAGGTCGGCTCATAGCTCCCGATGCTTCTCATAATCACACTCACCATAAACAACAGAAACCACACAGCTCCAAAACCCAGAAACATGAGACACACGACAATATATAACTTGAGACGAAGAACGAATAATGCTCACATCAATGTCACTAGGATTCCAACAAACCCCAATACGACCAAACGGAAGAATATTAGAATGGAAAAATAACTTGCACGAAGGATTTATTGCTTGAGAGACACTCACAAAATTAATATACTTTTACCTTGGTTTCATCTAAACCACACAGACAAAGCTTCTCATCACGAAAAAACCACCTAACTTTTAGCTTGTTTCATAGGGTCATTAAGACCCCGAATATTCTAGCAACCAAAAATCATAAAAACAGATAGGAAAGAAGAACCCACCCAATCAGATCAACGCCGTCTACCCCCTTTCGGGGACTGTCGTTTCTGACTCATTTTACCTCCCGAACTCTTCTTAGATTTGTTACTATAACCCAATTTCTTTATCTCCAAAGAATCTATATCCTTAACAGCCAAATTGTTATCATTGGGAAGAGCCGAATCATAAACCCCAATAGGCAGAATCTCAGCTAAAGCAGCCTCAGGAAGATCCTTGACATGCAGTGATGTAATAGGAGAACGTTCACCCTTCTCTCTCTTACCCTCGGCCTCTACAAGAACTTCCTTAGACGTATCAACTAGCATATAAGAAACTACCGGAGCTTTTTCCAAACTCTTAGTAGAGCACTCACCCAAAACAAAAACACTGTCAGTGGTATCACCCGGAGTCACATTACCTCTCGAACTAACATGAGTGGTCAAAGTTACTTCCTTACACGAATCCAGCCACTCAAGGAACATTAGATGTCACGAACAGTAACATGGTAGAGCCTTTGCAAGTTCCAACAGGGCCAATCACACGCCAGAAAGCTAAGAAGATCAGAGATGCAATGGCGGGACTAGCACAGAGTGCCATGGCTGAGTATGACAGACAACCCCAGGGCAAATTGGTGTCACTTGAGGGCTTCAATGGAGTGGGTCCAAAGCTATTTCAAGTGGCCCAAGTCATTCTAGAAGACGCGCAATAGCCGATTTTTGAAGATAGGAGCATTTTGAAGAATTTGGCAATTTTATGCCTTATATGTAATTCGGCCAAATGGGCTTGTATTTTGACCTTTTGCTTGACATGTTGACTTTAGTTAGGCTATTTGTAACTTAGTTAAATAGATCATTTGGGTCAAATTGGATTAGAACTAAGGTAGTTTGTTAAAGGACCTATTAGACATTCTTTAAAAATGATGCCACTTTTGTTGACTTTTTCTTTTTGATCTTTTTGCCACTTGTATAAAGATCTTGGAGGGTATATTTGTAATATTTAGTAAATGACTACTTAGGGATTTAGCTTTATGTAGCCATTGGGTAGTTTTAGGACCTTTTGGTCTTTTTACCTTTTAAAGGGGATTTTAGTAAATTTGTCTTATCCTATATATTGTAAACTTTGTCTTGTTCAATAATAAGTTGCATATTTTGAATTTCTTCAAAGAAAAATGGCTATGGCCGATTTTCAAGCTTAATGGAGGGATTTTCCTTTGTTTCAGCTTTGACTTATCTAAGGCATGACAACCTTGGTGGCGTCTCCGTGCTAGCAGAACACTGCAAGGAATCATCTTAAGGGTTCTCAAAGACAAGTTCTTTGTGGCCTTGGAAGGGTTTTGTTCCTACAAAATCGAATTCGCGGTGCTTGGGGTTCTATCCATTGCGAGGGGTTTGCTTGGCCTTAAACATCCAAGTTAGTTCTGCGTCATTTCCATTTTTCCTCCCTCTTGAAAAGGAATCGACCTCGAATCTGTACCTGCATAAAAAAGAGTTAAGTCAGAAACATTAAATGTAGCAGACACATTATACTCACCTTGTAAATCCAATTTATACGCATTATCGTTGATCCACTCCAAGACTTGAAATGGACCATCTCATCTTGGTTGTAGCTTGGATTTACATTGCTCAGGAAACCGCTCCTTGCACATGTGTACCCAAACCCAATCACCAGGCTGAAATACCACATGTTTTCTTCCCTTATTGGCATGAGAAGCATATTGTTCATTCTTTCACTGTATGTGCTCTCTTGCTTTCTCATGTAGGTGTTTCACCAAATCAGCGTTTCTTTTGCAATCTAACCTTGCATGCTCATCAATAGGTAATAGTAACAGATCTAATTAAGATAGTGGCTGAAAACCATAAACAATTTGAAATGGTGAATAAGATGTAGAAGAATGAATGCTACGGTTATATGAAAATTCAATAAAAGGCAAACAATCCTCCCAAGTTTTTAAGTTATTAGTGATAACAGTACGCAATAACTGAGTCAAAGTTCTATTTGTTAGTGTTCCTAGAACATGCCAAGGATCTAATAAGCAAGAAAATATGTTCATCTATGCTTTGCGGATGACCTTATGATTTTTTGTAAAGCAGATGCCCCCTCGGTTTCATTGATCAAGGATTGTCGCGGCAGTTCAGTAGTTTATCAGGTTTGATCCCGAATCCAGCTAAAAGTCATTTCTTCTCTTCTGGTATCTCTTCTACTCTCCAGGGCCAACTGCGTCATGTTTTGGGGTTCCAAGCAGGGGTTCTTCCTGTGCGGTATTTAGGTGTCCCTTTGATCTCTACTAACTTCGGGCCTCAGATTGTGCTTCTCTTGTGGATCGTATTGTTTTGCGTGCTAAGAGTTGGAGTAGTAAATTTCTCTCTTATGCGGGTCGGCTTCAGCTTATTAAGTCGGTTTTGTTCTCCATTCAAGTTTACTGGTCTTCATTGTTATTCTTCCTAAGTCTGTTATTAGGAAGGTGGAGACGATTCTGCGTTCTTTCCTTTGGAAGGGTAGTGCATTCACCTCTTCTGGGGCGAGAGTGGCTTGGAGTAGAGTTTGTTTACCTCTTAAGGAGGGTGGGCTGGGGATTAAGAGTTTGGATACTTGGAATAGAGCGGCTATTGTTAAGCACATTTGGTTTCTTTGTTCTAGCCAGGTCTCTTCTTGGACGAATTGGGTTCACTCTTATTTGTTGAGGGGGAGAAGTTTTTGGGAGGTCCCATGTCCTTCTGATTGCTCTTGGAGTTGGCGTAAGATCTTGGAGCTCCGTTCTTGGTCCCGGCGGCGGATGAGAGTTAGGATTGGGAATGGTGAGAAGACTTTATTGTGGTTTGATTTTTGGCATCCTTTGGGCCCGATTGTGGACACTTTGGGTGAGAGAGTGATTTATGACTCTGGCTTAGATAGGATGGCTACAGTTGCTTCCATTATCTCTGATTCTGCTTGGCGTTGGCCCCCTTCTAGGTCTGCTGCCCTTGTTGACTTGGCTCAGTCCCATCTTCCGTCTCCTTCTAGTTTGAGGGAGGACGTGCTGGTTTGGGAGGATGATAAGAGTGGGAGATTTTCTGTGGATAGTGCTTGGAATGCCATGCGTACTAGGGGAAACTTGTTGCATTGGTCTCGAGTTGTTTGGTTCCGGAAGGCTATGCCCCTTTGTTCTTTGTATAGTTTTCTTTTGGTTATAATACTTACCTTATCCAAAAAAAAAGAAAATATGTTCATAAATTCATTATAAGTTGCGGAATTACTTACATTGAATGGATTTGAACTTTTAAAATTTTGAATGAAGATCTCCAAGATCCAACCTTTGTGTTGATTCCAAGCTTTGAGTTGTGAATGAAGATCTCCAAGATCCAACCTTTGTGTTGATTCCAAGCTTTGAGTTGGTTTCCCTATCACCTTAGAAGACTTCTACAAGTGCTAGCTTTGTTGATTTTGCCACAAAATCAAATAGAAGAGTAGATGAAGCTCACACCAAATTGCTTGATGTATTAGGGTTTTGTGTCAAGTGTGTTGTGTAATAAGAGAGAGAGATACCTTTTTGGTAAAACCAATTTACCCTTTTACCTAAACAAGGTGGTTGGGTAAATGGTTTCACCAAAACCATTCCAAGGTAGTTGGAAAGTTGGTGGCTTGGCATAAATGCCAACTACCCTCCCAACTACCACATGTGAAGTGGGCCCCACATTTGAATTCAAAATTCAAATGTCTCTACGAACATTTGTCGCAGCTCGGATCCGTTTAATCCGATTAAATGAACTTTCATCGCTAAATAATTAAATCTAATTTAATTAAATAACGATGCCTCGCAAATATATTACGAACGTCAGTTCACTGATGCCTCTTTACGTCACCTTCTGGTTCGTCTGTCTTTTGCAGCTTCAGTCTACCATATTTGGAGGGAGAGGAATGCTCGCACTCATGATATGCCTTTTCGGCCTGTTTCTACTATTCTTTATGATATTGTTTTTGATGTTTGGAATCGTGCTAGCTTTGTACGTAAGGCGAAACCATCTTATGACAATAAATGGCTTCACCTTTCATGGCACTTGCCCGTGGACATCTTCTGTTGATCTTTACTTGTAGCCTATAGGCTTTTCTTCTAGGAGGGCTTGTCCTCTCTAGTTTGTCTGGGGTATGCCCCTTTGCTCTTTGTATAGTTTTCTTTTGGTTATAATACTTACCTTATCCAAAAAAAAAAAAAAATTAAATAGAAAAATCAAATTTAACTATTAAATTTATTTTACCGATTAATTCAAAATTAATCGTTCGTTTCTCTCCGAATACATTTAATCCCAGATTAAATAAAGCCTCAATTAATCCTTGATTAATTTTCTCTCTCTAAATTAATCCCAGATTAATTCTAGTTTAAGTCAACTATCATCGGGGAATCTTTGGGAAGTGACCCAAGAGATCCCTGGATATGTTGGCAGTAAATACGGTAATCGGATTATCCAAATATGTGCGTACCTCGTGTAGGCACTGCATTTTTGCATATAAGTCCCTATGATGAGTCTCATTTGGAGGCACTACCTTTATTTTAAGTCACGGAAGTCACGAGAAATGGACGTCGGAAGGGGAAATTCAGAATAAGTACGTCATCAGATTCATTTCACAAGTTCACTGTTTTCGTTCGTGCTGCATTCGTTACTTCGTTCAAACGTCAAACAGATTGCGGGCGTTCGTGCCGCGTTCGAGGAGGCGTTCGAACGGTGTCGGTAATTCTGGTTTTGCTGCTAGCCTCACACCCAAGCCCAATTAACCCACCAAAGCCCATAAAACACATCCCAATTAATAAAACACATTTAAAACACATGGGAAATTAAATAAAATCTTAATTAAATTAAACATTGAATTAAATAAAATATTTAAACCATTTACCAATTAAATAAAACATAAAATATAATCATACCTAATTAAGACAAATCAAATATATTAACTTCCTAACTAAACAAAATCACATACTAAATTAAAAAGATGTCATGCCTAATTAAAATCAATTATAACAATTTAAAAATATTATATTCCTAATCTAAACCAAATTTGTCCCCCATCAAATCCCTTGCTTTCCTTGTCCAACACCAAATCAAATCCTCCCTTTAATACCAAATCCCTTCCTTGTGAGACAAGGTGAAGCCCTAGCCATTCTCTATATAAACAACACCTCTCCAAGGCATTCTGATCCCCTAGTGCACGCCCATTACAAAAAAAAGAAAAGAATTTTCAACCTCTTTCCCCTAGCTCATTCACACAAGAAACACCCAAGCTCATACACACAACTCACACGAAAATCACAACACCCACAAGAAACACCCAAAGCTTATTGACACAACTCTCCCTCACTCTCAATAATCAAAGATCACAAACCAAAGAACCCTCATTGCCTTGACCAAAACACATCCCGAACAGCCCATTTACCTCATCAAAACAGCCCCCGAACCACACCATAACACCACCGAAAATCACACCCAAACAGTAGCCAAAACATCCCAAGAACAGTAACTAAAACAGCAGCAGAACAGTAGCAAAACGGCAGCGAATCGGAGTCAAAAGCAGCAGAAAAGACGGAGAACGACGACTCCAAACGGTGAGACAACGAACGAGAGCAGTGAACCAGTGAACCGGAAGAGTTGCGGAGCATCCACCCTTCCGACAATCATGTGCCGTACATCCGAGAGGTGATTTAAAATGTTAGACCTGAGGGTACTTTTCACACTCATCTTTATTTGATTTTTGTTATTTATCTTGATCGTATTTTAATTATTTGTTGAATCTTGTTTGTGTATGATGTGTGTTGTGGTATTGGATGAATGGAAAAGTGTCGTCTCTTATGGTATATAGGATGGAAACCCGGACATAAATTTCATAGCCGATTCCGAATGGACGGTAGTATGATCTGTACTCGGGATACAACTCCACGTACCACTTGAGTAAACGGCACACTCTTTTGTTTTATGTTGCTTCGGTTTATTTATTTTTCGTTATTTGAATTCTGAATGTTACTTTTGTATGTGTGATACAACCGAGCGCATGGGCTTAGTAAGTCGGATTAAAGGTCCCCTATTTGGAGGGGTTAAAATCCTTTACCATGATGCTTTGCCGCGCCGGTTGATGTGTGTTCGGTTGAATGCAAGATATGTTCAATCGGATATACTAAGTTTGATATGATTGTCTTTATTTTTATATGCATTGAGATAAGCGCATGGGCTTAGTAAGTGTGATGAAAGGTCCTCTAATTGAAGAGGTTAAAATCCTTTGCCACGATGCTTTGTCCGCACCTCGTATTTCGCTATTTGCTTTTTTATGTATGTATTGCATCACATTTTGTGCATCAGGTCAGTTCCCGTTCGAACGCGTTATCAAACGCTATACGAACGCGACCCTTCTGTTTTCTGTTTGAACGCGTTTTACAAACGCTACTAGAACGCGCATGCATTTTGTTTCATCAGGTCTGGATCCACTCGAACGCGTTATCGAACGCTATACGAATGCGAACCTTCTGTTTCCCATTCGAACGCGTTTTACAAACGCTACGCGAACGCACACGCACTTTCTTAGTCTTAGCATGCATCAGGTCTGGTTCCGTTCGAACGCGTTCTCGAACGCTATGCGAATGCATACGATCTTTCTTAGTCTTACCATGCATCAGGTCTGGTTTCGTTCGAACGCATTCTCAAACGCTATACGAACGCGAACCTTCTGTTTACCGTTCGAACGCGTTTACGAACGCTACACGAACGCGAACACACTGAACTAAGTCTGTCTCATCATATTCATGCATAATTGCCTCTTGGTTGATCTTTCTTGTATTATGTAGCCAATCATATTATTTGTATTCCTGCATTTATCCATTCTATGTGTTCTTGGGATGATATTCAAGCATGATTAGGCTGTTAGCATGTTATTTGGTTATATATTCATGAGATAGTATTCAAGCATGATTTGGTTTTTCTTAGTTTTCCATATCATATGATTGAGAAATGTTCATGAGATTGCCATGAGATGTTGCATGTTGTGATGAACTTGTTGATGTATGCATGTGAATTTAGAAGCATGATACTCTTGGAAATAAGTGTTACTTAAACTTGATTAAATTATTACATAAATCCTTTCATTACAAATGACATAAGTAAGGGACCATTCTGAACCCAACGGTTTGAGGTTTTCCTTGCAAGGGGTGAGTGCGGCCTTAAATCTCATTTTCCCGGTTCACACCGGGTGGTGACTCCATGTTATTTCGTACTTCCCAACTAGGCCGCGAGCCTAGAACAGCGTCACCCAGATCCTGTGTCCCACAGTCTGGCGACTCCACTGGGGATAGAGAATCGGCCCCGAATATTGTCTTGTAATGTTTAGATTTATGTTTTAATTGACCGTGTCTATAGTGGATAAAATAGGGGTTTAATAAAAGGTATTTTAAGGCTAGGTAATGGTTTGGTGTCTTCCTTCATTCACTACCTTTCTAGAAGGAAAAGCTGTGAAGGCACCTATATGGCCATCTACTCGCTCCACCTTCCCTCTGGGGAATCTACAACGGGAAATCCATTTGACAGTCTGTCACACACCATAGCTCATTGGCACGTACCTTAGTGTATAAAAAAGGGTGCGCTCACTTGGTTGCTCGAACCCTTGATTATGGAGACCTAGTTGTGGGCCATCCTTCGTCGGTGAGAGCCTTTGTCTACACTCTTGTGAACCCACCCATAGACCGGGGTTGTATGGTTAAAGTAACAATTATTTCCTTGAGTATGTGCTTGTGGACCATCCTCATTTGGATGCAGTTGGACCATTGTCAGAAATGCGGACTTGCTGGGCCATTTAAACTGGGGCAAGTTCGTACCTTATGACCATTGGGCCAAAGCTTCTGAAATGTTGATGGGCTATTCTGTAGAAATTATTACTCTATGTTTGCATTATCTTTCTTTTATGCTTGTGCTTGGGAACATCATCGTTTGGATCCATTTGGACCATTTGTCATGAGATGTGAACTCGTTGGGCCATTTAAACTGGGACGAGTTCATTCCTATGACAGTTAGCTCAAAAGATCTAAAATGATAATGGGCCGACTTGTTTGAAAATTTTAGTTGATTTAGTATGTTATATATGTTACATGCATCTCATGCACCCCATGCATACATACATCATGTTAACCCTTGTGTTCTGAAATCCATCATAGATTCCAATTGGGTTAGAAAAAATGGAAGACTCACCAAAATACTGAGAACAGACATAAGTGAATCAGATATTGAGGTATCCCGGATAGATCAGTTGGAAAATGGTTTCGCCAAGATTACTGAACAGTTTCAAGCCTTGACTGCTGCCATGACAAATATGGCTATGCCCCGTGCTGGGGGAAATTCTGAGAATGTGAGGCGTGATGAGCCTTCAAATGGGTTGGGGGATGATGTCCCCACTTTTGATGATGACATGGCAAAATATGCAACAGGCAGAGTGATTGGGTCTCAGGCAGAATTTCAGAAGCTTCGGGATCATGTTGAAACAGTTACCCGCAAAATGAGGGGTAAGAACGAGGATTTGCTAGATTATGAGGCAATGACCTTCGGAGAACAGCTGCCAGCTCAGTTTAAAATGCCGGACATGGCCAAGTTTAATGGGAACGGAGACCCGATGGTCCATCTGCAGCAATATGTCTAAGTCATGAGTTCAATGGGCCTATCACAGCGCCAAGTCCAAAAGATGTTTGGGATGTCACTCGAGAGGGCACCTGTGGTTTGGTATCATAGCCTTAAGAAGAAGGTTAAGGAAGATTAGAAGGAACTAGCTGATGCTTTTCTGAAGCAGTATGTTACAGACTTAGAGATTGACTTGTCACTCCGTGATTTGGAGAACACTAAGCAGAAGCCGGAAGAAAGCTTCAAGGAGTATGTAGACCGCTGGAGAAGCCAGCTTTTGAAAATGCAGACTCGGCTCTCTGAGAAGGACCAGATTAAAGTGATCATCAAGGGCACTAAGCCCTCGATCTACAGCAAGTTGAGGAGGATGACCTCCATGATTGCTGATTTCCGACAGTTGAGGGAAACTGTCATGGACATTGAAGAAGAGGAGGCGGAAAATCGGAAGTTTTATGGCCAGAATAGAAGGAATTTTAGGGGACATCCTGAAGCCAAGTCTTCCAGTGCTGAGGTCACTGCCATCAGGAACAGACGTTTCTCCAACTTGGGTAGACCTCTATCAAAGGTGTTTGAGAAATTGAAGATGCAAGGACTCCTGAAACCCTTGGAACTAAACCACTCCCCAACCATGTGCCGCACTACCTTGACTTGAACTTATTCTGTTATTTTCACCAGCAAAAAGGGTCACGAAACTGACAACTGCCCCCGCCTTAGGCATGAGATCCAAGACCTGATTGACACCCACAAAATACCTGACCCAGAAAGAGAGCAACCCGGCACACACAGGAATCCTCTACCAAATTACCACTCCGTCCCACCACCATGATCAACTTTGGCTTGCCTGAAACCTTTGTCCTCCAAACCCTCAACCACCAAGCTTCTCACATGGGGATAAAGGATAATAACAACGAAGAACCAGAGGTTGAGGAAGAAGGCACTGCTGTTTCTCCAAGTTTATCTTGCATTTTTAATAAAGACATTGATTTTGATTGCTTGTTCGAACTTTTTTCTCGACAATAATAAAGAAGTTCACTTCGCTTACTTGCCTGAATCTCAACTTCTCAACTTGCAACATGAGTGCATGTGACAAAAAGCATTCAATCTCTGTACTATGATACTCAGAACGTAGGGAATCCTCAAAAGAAGCAAGCAGAAAAGATAAGTTGGCCATTCAGAAATTGGGAAATGAAGACAGTGAGACTGTTAGACTTGGAAAGGGAATGAGTTCATAGAACCAATTAGTGTAGACAGATTGAAGCAGTACTTTGCCTAAGGAAGAGAAGACCGGGCTGTCACTAAGGGAATTGACCGAAGACCTAACCCAACGGGATAGGAAACTCATGCATACATGCATACACGTAACACATTTTGCATCCTTTTTTGTGTTTGTTTTGTTTTATATTAACATGTTTCGAAGAAAGAAAGAGAGAAAAGCAGCAAAGGCAAGCTAGTCAGAAACAGCAACAGTACAGTTTCAGGAACGAATCTAGGGAATGAATCTCTCAAGAATTTGGAATGAATCCGGGGAATGAATCTCTCAGATTTTGGAACGAATCCAGGGAATGAATCTCTCAGAATTTGGAATGGATCCAGGGAATGAATCTCTCAGAGTTTGGAACGAATCCAGGGAATGAATCTCTCAGAATTTTGGAATGAATCCAAAGAATGAATCTCTCAAGAATTTGGAATGAATCTGGGGAATGAATCTCTCAGATTTTGGAACGAATCCAAGGAATGAATCCAGGAATGAATCCCGAGGTCGAGGCCCACATCAATATCAGTTTGGGATGAATCCTGAGGGTCGAGGCCCACATCAGTATCAGTCTGGGGGCGAGGCCCATATCAGTAGCAGTTAGGGCCGAGGCCCACTTCAGCATCAGTTTTGGGGATGAGTCCCAGGGTCGAGGCCCACATCACTATCATTTTTAGGAATGAATCCCGAGGGTCGAGGCCCACATCAGTATCAGTTTGGGATGAATCCCGAGGGTCGAGGCCCACATCAGTATCAGTCTGAGGGCGAGGCCCATATCAGTAGCAGTTAGGGCCGAGGCCCACTTCAGCATCAGTTTTGGGGATGAGTCCCAGGGTCGAGGCCCACATCACTATCAGTTTTGGGAATGAGTCTCAGGGTCGAGGCCCACATCACTATCAGTTTTGGGGATGAGTCCTAGGGTTGAGGCACATTGCATCACAAGCCGAGAATGGCACTCCAAGAATGGAAACACGGTTCGGGAATGGACCACCTCACGGTAACTGTTCGGGAATGGACCACATCACAGCGATTCGGGAATGAACCAGGGGTCGCAGCACCTCACCACCCAAATCAACTCAACACGTGGAAAGTCAAGTGGCAGTTGGCGCGCCAGGTAAGTGAAAATGCATTGCATAACTTTGATAGGATTGTCACTGTTGCACATTACACAAGTCCCATCAAAGTGGGGGCGACTGTAGGCACTGCATTTTTGCATATAAGTCCCTATGGTGAGTCTCATTTGGAGGCACTACCTTTTAAGTCACGGAAGTCACGAGAAACGGACGTCGGAAGGGGAAATTCAGAATAAGTACGTCATCGGATTCATTTCACAAGTTCACTGTTTTCGTTCGTGCTGCGTTCGTTACTTCGTTCGAACGTCAAACAGATTGCGGGCGTTCGTGCCGTGTTCGAGGAGGTGTTCGAACGGTGTCGGTAATTCTGGTTTTGCTGCTAGCCTCATACCCAAGCTCAATTAACCCACCAAAGCCCATAAAACACATCCCAATTAATAAAACACATGGGAAATTAAATTAAATCTTAATTAAATTAAACATTGAATTAAATAAAATATTTAAACCATTAATAAAACACATTTGAGAACGCGTTATCGAACGCTATACGAACGCGAACTTTCTGTTTCCCGTTCGAACGCGTTTTACAAACGCTACGCGAACGTACACTCACTTTCTTAGTCTTAGCATGCATCAGGTCTGGTTCCGTTCGAACGCGTTCTCGAACGCTACGCGAACGTATACGCACTTTCTTAGTCTTACCATGCATCAGGTTTGGTTCCGTTCGAACGCATTCTCAAACGCTATACGAACGCGAACCTTCTGTTTACTGTTCGAACGCGTTTACGAACGCTACACGAATGCGCACACACTAAACTGAGTCTGTCTCATCATATTCATGCATAATTGCCTCTTGGTTGATCTTTCTTGTATTATGTAGCCAATCATATTATTTGTATTCCTGCATTTATCCATTCTATGTGTTCTTGGGATGATATTCAAGCATGATTAGGCTATTAGCATGTTATTTGGTTAATATATTCATGAGATAGTTTTCAAGCATGATTAGGTTGTTCTTAGTTTTCCATATCATATGATTGAGAAATGTTCATGAGATTGCCATGAGATGTTGCATGTTGTGATGAACTTGTTGATGTATGCATGTGAATTTAGAAGCATGATACTCTTGGAAATAAGTGTTACTTAAACTTGATTAAATTATTACATAAATCCTTTCATTACAAGTGACATAAGTAAGGGACCATTCCGAACCCAACGGTTTGAGGTTTTCCCTTGCGAGGGGTGAGTGCGGCCTTAAATCTCATTTTCCCGGTTCACACCGGGTGGCGACTCCATGTTATTTCGTACTTCCCAACTAGGCCGCGAGCCTAGAACAGCATCGCCCAGATCCTGTGTCCCACACTTGTACCACGTGCTTACCGATTTACAAGACATGGTTGGCTTCTATCAAAGCACCGTGCCTACCCAAAAGTGCAATCTCCTTGTCACATAGTTAATTTGTACAACAACACCATGATCTGTACAAATAGTGACGCTATGGGTCATAATTGTCCAACAATCTCCCACTTGGCCTGTAGCCAGTCACTCGAGTGTCATATACCCGAACTATGTACGGTTCGCTCAAACTGCTGAGGAAAGGGTTTCGTCAGCGGATTTGTGTGATTATCGTCTGATGCGATTTATTTGATCATCACATCGCCACGATGTATGATCCGAACGAATCAGATGAATAGTCGAAGTATATATCTGGATCGTTGATGAGACCATTAATTCTTTAGCTTGTGTTGACGCCTAGCTCACTTGCTAACAGAACTATATCTAATCTAATTAGATTTATCATCGACCCAAATTGCTTCTATTGCTGCCTCAGCCGCAGCAATAACCCGCATTTGTTGTTTATTCGGTAACAGTATCTTGCTTAGAAGATTTCCAGCTCACTGTTCCGTTATTCAAACTATATAGTACCGCTGTTTTTATCGGTTAGAAAACTTGCAGTAGTGATCCGAGTCACTTCAAGTTCTCATTCTCCATAGTTTAAGACATCATCCTTAGTTCTCCAAGATACTAACGGATGTTCTTAATATCAATCCAGTGACTATCACTTGGATTGTCCTGTTTGTGACTCCATATGCTTAAAGCGCATGAGACACGAGGTCACGTACATTTTTCAATGTACGATTTCTCAGAGAGTGTTAACAACTTTAAATCTATCCCAGTAGATCTTTATTCCTAGAATAAAGGTTGTTTCTCCAAGAATTCTACGGAGAATTTTCATGAAAGCCAAGCTTTCACCGATTGTAATATTTGAATATCATTTC
Organism: Zanthoxylum bungeanum; assembly: GCA_019454045.1. Classification (NCBI taxonomy): domain Eukaryota; kingdom Viridiplantae; phylum Streptophyta; class Magnoliopsida; order Sapindales; family Rutaceae; genus Zanthoxylum; species Zanthoxylum bungeanum. The sequence continues at coordinate 26,228 of SKCR01043354.1, read as the reverse complement.
CAAGAAATGACATATCATCATTATTTAGGACATCATTGTCAGTGCGCTCCCACTAACCTCCTTATATACACAAGAATCATATTCGTTTTGAATCAAATCATACACCATTATGATTACATCAAAACGATAGTTCCAAGAACCCAATGCTTACTTCAATCCATACATGGATCGAATAACCTGCAAATCTTATTTGCTAGTTTTGGTACGAAAAAACCGTCAGGATGTTATAAATATCCTCCAAATAGATTTCCGTTTAAGGAAAGCGATTTTGACGTTCAGCTGCCATATTTCATGAATGAAACATGCAGTATCAGCAATAATTATCCAAATGGATTTATTCATGGCAACAGGTAAAAGGTTTCGTTGTAATCGACACAATGTTGATAATGATACCTTTTCGCTACAAGGCTAGCTTAGTACGTTGGTATGTTGCCATTGATGAGTGGTAAATCTATCACTATTTCCCACTCATTTAACCTTATATTTTGTATAGTTTCTTAAGTATTATGAATATTTTGATGTGTTTTGTGTTATTTTGTAGATAAATAAAGTTTCAGGACATTCTGGAGGTGATTTGGGCCAAAACAGTGAAAATTGGACGAAAATGGCATTTTGGTAATTTCCCGCATCGCGACGCCAAGACCTTCAGCGTCGCGACGCCTATTATGCGCCGAACATTGCTAACGTGCGCCGGATCCAAAAATCAGAATCTGAGAAAAGTTTGACTTTGCTAACGTGCGTCGTGCCACGTGTCAACATCACAGTCGATCTGCTAAAATGCACCGTGCCATGTGTCATCATCGCCACGTGTCACTCGATGTCATTTCCACGTCATCAGCCACATCATCAATTTGACCAAGTCAAACTGCCACCTCACCGCCACATCATCATCAGCCAATCAGGAAGCGCCAGGTGTCGCAATCCTACGGTGCCGACAGTCCCTTTCCCACGTGTCGCCACATCACCGCCACCTCACCGCCACGTCAGTGCCACGTCAGCATCAATTATTGGCTATCTAATCCTTATCTGACACGTGGCGGATAAGAATCTAGCCGACCAATCAGAAGCCGCCACGTGTCATAATAAGTGAGTCTCCAACAACCTCGCCACGTGTCACCTTATCATCTTATCCAGAATCTACAACCGACAAACCAGAGCGTGCCACGTCGACAGAAGCTGGCGTAGCGCCACCAAAGGCCTCAGCGTCGCGACGTCGGATGCCTAGCCGCGCCTATAAATTGAGCTCGAGATTTCAGTTTTAGATGCACCACTCTCTCTCATCTCTTGATGTAAAGAGAGAGTTTCTCTCTCTAGTTTCTTTTAGTTTTTAGTTTTTAGTTTTGTAAATAATTTTAATTACGTTTTGTTAATATAGTAATTTACTTTTTTTTACTTTTTCAGTTTTTTACTATTCACAATGAGGAGGTAACTTCCCCAGCTAGGGTAAAAGGTAATTCTTTTACTGTTACTATTTAGATTAATCTCCCTTAAAATAATATATTCACTATTTAAAATATTGACTAATAAAGGATACCGCCAGATTGGTCGGTTGGTAATTCATTTTAATCTGGTTTAAACCTGACTAATAAAGGATACCGCCAGATTGGTCGGTTGGTAATATTATCACAAGTTTATATATTATTTTATGGGAGATATCTAAAATAGTAAATAGTAAAAGTAATTCCTTTTACCTTAGCATTTTTTTTTTACTTTTCAGCTTTTACTTTATGTCTTTTACTTTTCAGCATTTGTACTTTATGTCTTTTACTTTTAAGATTTTATTAGCCCTAGTTATGTGTTAGTTATCTGGAGTTGTGATGAATTCTAATATCACCGGTTTATAAGGGGTTATTTTATAGTTTGGGTAATTTAATGGTTTACTTATTAAGTTTTAAGCTTAATGCTTCTTGTTATCTGATCACCAATAAGATTGATGTGGTAAATCTAAAATGAACTAGACATAGGGATTTTAGGTTTCATCCTTAGACTTAATATAATAGCCCACGATATTCCTTGAGGATAGATAACCCTTTAATAGATTTCCTTACAGGATAGACATATACCTGTCGGGCGGGGGTAGCCATAACTGGAACTTAAACTTAATGAATCCAGATAATTTGGTTGACATAGACATATTGTTCAATTGGCTTAAACTGGGTATTTGCGTCTGACCATCGATAGAGGCTTTTGCATAATTTAGTGTTCCAGGTTAGTAAACTGATTTATTACATAAACATGAAATAACCACTTCATCTTTTAAATGATATTAGAATGATTCACAACCCTAGATCTTTGTGTCTTTTGTTATTTTCTTTAGTATTTTCTTGTCTTTTTATTTATTTATTTATTTAGCAATTCTACAATCAATCAAATCAATCAAGTAATCATTCTCTTCTCTCTCAATTAGATATCTGTAAATAAATAGATTCAATAATTAATAACAACAGTAGGAATTAAGTCCTCGTGGGATCGATATTTTTATACTACTTGAACGATACGCGCGCTTGCGTTATACGCGTGTGTTTACGCCGGTCAAGTTTTTGGCGCCGTTGCCGGGGACTTATTTTTCTTGAGTTATTAATTTTGAAGCTATCTAATTTACTTATATCTAATTTTCTTTATTTTTATCTGTAATTTTTATCTCTTTCTTTTATTTTCAGGTGATTGAAAAATGGAACATTATTGGGAGATTAAGAGATCACGAGCTTTACTAGAAGATACACCCCAAATCTGGGAGCAACAGTCCAATTTTCTGAGGCCTGTTGTCCAGCCCAATAATTATCATTGGATGCCAGAATCAAGCAATACCATATTTGCTCAACAAGACGCAATGGGGAGATGCGACATATGTAATGGTAACCACCCTAGAGATTATTGCGAATACAACTACCATCCAGGGTGGCAGAGCTATCAAGATCCTTCATGGTATGACGAGCCATCACATTTCACAGAACCACATTTTCCATCTTATCCACCACCCACCTACAATGATCTTCATCAACAATCAGAACCATCAGAGGAAGATCAGTTGCTAAACATGCTCGAAGATATGTTCAAGAAATGAAAAGAAAAGTTGGATAAAATTCTTGAAACAAACCAGAATCAATTTGAAAGTATTCAGAGACAATCAGAATTCATTCAGAAGATGACAGATCAAATGAGGCAATTCAGAGAAAACCAGAACTACATACCTCAAGAACCAGTTTCAGATGACACTGATGAAGCCTTCGAGTACCAATCATTTCACAATGACACTTCAACAGAGGAGGAGGCTGAGCAGTATCAACAACCAGAGGTATCAGTTCAGGAGCCCGAACCGGCAAAGTCTCAATTTGACTTTTATTATTCAGATTCTGACGAGTATGAAGCTGATCTATTTGTACCAACTGCACCAACAACGGAGGATCAAACTTTCAATCCTCAAAATGAAGATCTTGGAGCATGCTTTACCATGATGTTTGAAGAAGATCTATCTGAACCATCCATTCCAGTCATATCAGAGGATGAAAACCTAATGTCAGAAACATCTTTGCATCCTCAGGTTGACAATTTTGAAGCATGTATTTCACAGATGACAGATGAAGAGCTGAATACAAGAATTTTACAATACATCTGTGAAGAAAAGGTGGAACAAGAAGCAGAGCAAATAGAGGAGCAAATGTCTGACCTTAATAAAGATCCAGAGCATTCAGAAGAAACATCGTTGTTTTGGGGAGTACAAATCAAAGATATCGCCCAGAAGCTTGACAGAATGAACTCCCATTCCAAGTCAAGCATCATACGAGACCTCCTGATTTTCTCTCTTTCTTTGTAGGAACCACTGGAGTAAGAAGGAGCAAAAAGGTTGCACAAGCACTAAATGGGACAAAAAATTTTATGCTACCTTACCGTTGGAAGAGACCTTTCAAAAGCAACGCTCATGGGATTGTCTTTAATCGGACATCCAAAACGACGCTGAAACCTCCTTGACATATGGATTTCAAGCACGTCTGGCTGAAGACGAAAAATTTAGCGCTAGTAGGGAGGCAACCCATGCAATTTGTTGTAATTTCTTTTTTATATTTTGTGTATACATGTTGTAGAATTTCTTAATTTTGTGTGTTATTTTTGTAGGGAAAAGCACAAACGGAGCATTTTTAGACAGAAGGAATGGTGTTTGGCAAAAATGAAAGCTAATTCATTAGCGATGGCCGAGTAAGGAATGGATTCTTGAGACGCATCCTAATGAATTTATACTAAACGAGTGGCGTATTGCGTACACAATTCCGTTGCCTTAATTATTGCTTTGATTCACTTTTCTGTTGTAATTATCTTTATTTTCGTAGACAGGATCCAGACTTTTTGACCTTTCATATTTCATTTTGTTGTTTAGCTAACAAGCTTCCTATGGAAGATACTAGTGCTATTATTACTCACCCGTTTCAGGTACTATAAATTCAGCTCGTCATTGCACTTTGGAAGGCATCCTGATTTGAGAAAGAAATACATAACAAAAATGGAAGCCACTTCAAGAAGACGAGTTGAAAACATCTGTGTGTTTTGCGGTAGTAGTGTTGGTACTAAGCCACAATACGTAGAGGCAGCACAGGAATTGGGTCGAGTCTTAGCTGCAAGGAATATGCACTTAATATATGGCGGAGGCAATCTTGGACTTATGGGGATCGTTTCAAAGGCTGTACAGGAATGAGGCAGTCACGTTTTGGGAATCATCCCAAAACCCTTAGCAGAGGAAAATCTTATTGGATCATCAAACGGAGGAGGAACTTATTGTGCCAGGTATGTCTAAACGACTGGTAGAAATGATTAACTGTGCTGATGCTTTTATCGCTTTGCCAAGTGGCTTGGGCACATTGGAGGAAATTTTTATAGTTCTATCTTGGGCGAACTGAACATACACCAGAAACCGCTTGGACTATTTAACGTTGATTGATTTTATGATTTTCTTGTGTGTTTCTTGATGATGCCCGGAGAAATGGGTTGTGTCAAAACCCATGAAAGAACTCCTATATACCCACAGAACTGCTCCGGATCTAATAGACCAACTTTTAGCCTATGAACCACAAGTTGACCCTATCCTTTCAAAGATAAATTGGTCCCAGGATATCGTGGTAAGAGGCGTAGGATTAATCTGGATCTTAACCTTTAATTTCCTGTAGATTTTCAGCTAACCAGGTACGACCCTCTTAACTCTCCTTTTACTGTTTAAGACATTGGGGACAATGTCTCATTTAGGTTTTGGGGGAGGGAATTAGTTGATCAGTACCTTGTTTTTAGTTGTGTGTTTTTAATTTTAGGCCAAAATTTTTCGAAAAATAAAATAAAAATTTGAAAAATTTTCAAAAAAATTACAAAAATATTTTGTGTTTTTGTGTTTTTATTTTGACTAAAAAGGTGAAATTGGTAAGAGATAGCTGAGTAAGGAGTTTCCACTCCTGAGACGTATCTAAAACCATTTTTGAAACAAGTTAATTTTTGTTTATTTCATTTTGAATTATTTAATTTGTGAATTCTCCTTAAAACGGACTAAAATGGATCTTAATATGCTCACTTGATAGGTATTATCAACATATATAGTAACATACAGACATGAGCTATAATTGAAAGTTTGTAATATTCAGTGCTCTAGTTTAATTGGAGGAAGCATCTCAAAAAGCAGTGGAGTAAAAAAAAAAAAAAAATTCGAGATCCGAGTTATTAAGTCTGTAAGGGTGTTTTAACACCTAGTGCCCAAAACCAACTGGTTTGGAGTCATTGGCCCAAAGCTCGCTATATGGATCAAAGACGCTGCAAAAATATATATATCTGAAGTCTGAGTAATTAAGTCCGTAGGGGTGTCTTAACACCTGGTGCCCTAAAGCCAACTGGTTTGGGAGCCACCGACCCAACACTCGTTACATAGATGGAAGATATTGTATATAAATAAAAAATAGAGAAAAAATCAAAGAAAAAATCAGAAAAATCAGAAATATTATTCCATTGCTGCAAAAGAGGTGTGAAATCTGATAGAACTTTAGGACAAAAATATTACTATCTTATCAACTGCACTTATGACTGTTGTGGACAAAAATGAGTTGTTTAATATTTTGTTGGTTGTGTATATGAAGAATGGTAAAAATAATCGGAGAATTTACTTATTTTGTAATTTAGAAAGAAACAAAACAACTAGTAACTTGGGGTAGAAGTTTCACCTGATTAGTTACTAACTTCTTTATTCTCTTTTCTCTTGTCTTTTTGCTTTTGTGTTCATTAGTTTCACTACCTTTTTACTTTTATAAAATGTTTGTGGGTAGCATTGCTGTAAACCCTCACGAGACTACAACTCGTCCACTAGGGACACCTAGGGGTTTAAAGGCTTGTTGCATACGCTAAATGCAATCGTGATCCCTACGAAAGTGGCTTAGTTAAATTTTATTTTAAATATGTTTATGTTATTTTATTCTGTGTTTTGCTCGAGAACTAGCAAAATGTTAGGTTGGGGGGTGTGATGAGTGGTAAATCTATCACTATTTCCCACTCATTTAACCTTATATTTTGTATAGTTTCTTGAGTATTATGAATATTTTAATGTGTTTTGTGTTATTTTGTAGATAAATAAAGTTTCAGGACACTCTGGAAGGGATTTGGGCCAAAACAGTGAAAATTGGACGAAAGGGCATTTTGGTAATTTCCTGCGTCGCGACGCCAAGACCTTCAGCGTCGCGACGCCTAACATGCGCCGAACAGTGCTAACGTGCACCGAGTCCACAAATCAGAATCTGAGAAAAGTTTGACTTTGCTAACGTGCGCCGTGTCACGTGTAACCATCACAGCCGATCTGCTAAAATACACCGTGCCACGTGTCATCATCCTACGGTGCCGACAGTCATCATCGCCACGTGTGCCACGTGTCACTCCATGTCATCAGCCACATCACCAGGTTGACCAAGTCAAACTGCCGCCTCACCGCCACGTCATCATCGGCCAATCAGGAAGCGCCACGTGTCGCAATCCTACAGTGCCGACAGAACCTTTCCCACATGTCACCGCCACCTCAGCACCACGTCAGCATCAATTATTGGCTATCTAATCCTTATCTGACACGTGGCGGATAAGAATCTAGCCGACCAATCAGAAGCCGCCACGTGTCACAATAATTGAGTCTCCAACAACCTCGCCACGTGTCACCTTATCATCTTATCCAGAATCTGCGACCGACAAACCAGAGCGTGCCACGTTGACAGAAGCTGGCGTAGCGACGCCAAAGGCCTCAGGGTCACGACGCCTGATGCTTATCTGTGCCTATAAATGAGCTCGAGATTTTAGTTTTAGATGCACCACTCTCTCTCATCTCTTTGATGTAAAGAGAGAGTTTCTCTCTCTACTTCTTTTAGTTTTTAGTTTTTTTTTAGTTTTTAGTTTTGTAAATAATTTTAATTACGTTTTGTTAATATAGTAATTTACTTTTTTTTACTTTTTACAGTTTTTACTATTCACAATGAGGAGGTAACTTCCCCAGCTATGGTGAAAGGTAATTCTTTTACTGTTACTATTTAGATTAATCTCCCTTAAAAACAATATATTCACTATTTAAAATATTGACTAATAAAGGATACCGCCAGATTGGTCGGTTGGTTATTCATTTTAATCTGGTTTAAACCTGACTAATAAAGAATACCGCCAGATTAGTCGGTTGGTAATATTATCACAAGTTTATATATTATTTTATGGGAGATATATAAAATAGTAAATAGTAAAAGTAATTCCTTTTACCTTAGCATTTTTTTTTTACTTTTCAGCTTTTACTTTATGTCTTTTACTTTTCAGCATTTGTACTTTATGTCTTTTACTTTTAAGATTTTATTAGCCCTAGTTATTTGTTAGTTATCTGGGGTTGTGATGAATTCTAATATCACCGGTTTATAATGGGTTATTTTATAGTTTGGGTAATTTAATGGTTTACTTATTATGTCTTAAGCTTAATGCTTCTTGTTGTCATCCACCAATAAGATTGATGTGGTAAATCTAAAATGAACTAGACATAGGGATTTTAGGTTTCATCCTTAGACTTAATAGCCCACGATCTTCCTTGAGGATAGATATCCCTTTAATAGATTTCCTTACAAGATAGACATATACCTGTCGGACGGGGGTAGCCATAATTGGAACTTAAACTTAATGAATCCAGATAATTTGGTTGACATCGACATATGGTTCAATTGGGTTAAACTGGGTATTTACGTCTGACCATCGATAGAGGCTTTTGCATAATTTAGTGTTCCAGGTTAGTAAACTGATTTATTACATAAACATGAAATAACCACTTCATCTTTTAAATGATATTAGAATGATTCACAACCCTAGATCTTTGTGTCTTTTGTTATTTTCTTTAGTATTTTCTTTTGTCTTTTTATTTATTTATTTATTAGCAATTCTATAATCAATCAAATCAATCAAGTAATCATTATCTTCTCTCTCAATTAGATATCTGTAAATAAATAGATTCAATAATTAATAACAACAGTAGGAATTAAATCCTCGTGGGATCGATATTTTTATACTACTTGAACGATACGTGCGCTTGCGTTATACGCGTGTGTTTACGCCGGTCAGCCATCCATGTAAGTCTTCCTTGAAGACTTATATAGTTCCAATAGGCACAATGCCTTCTGGTACATGAACTAGTCTCTAAACATAGTTGGTATACATGGAATGCATTTCGGACTTCATGGCACTTTGCCATAATGGGGAGTCGATACCTTGTATCACTTCCTCATATGTAGTCAGTCCATCTTCCTCAATAAGATTGACATCATTATGAGGTGAGATCAGAAACCCATACCTCCCAGGTTGTTTTCTGACTCTCTCCGACTAACACGGTTCTTGTGTATTCGAATATTGTGGTATAGTTTCATCCTTGATGAACTGTTTGTGTTCCATTAAGGACTAGGTGCCTTGAACAGTATTACTCCGATTTTCATCGAGTTTTACTATACTCCCACTTACCACTGCATATCGGTATTCCTCTTAGGAAAAACGCATGGTGAGCAACAACTACATTGTTCTCATGTGAGATGTATAAGTACTATACTTTGGTTTCCTTAGGATAACCTACAATTTAGGCACTTATCCGATTTGGGTTCTAGTTTGGTATCATCCAAACGTATGCCTAGCATTCCCAAATCTTCAGGAGTGAGAAAACCTTGTTTCTTTCCTGTTCATATTAAATATGAATTCTGTCTAACATATTTTCATGGAACCTTATTCAAAATAAGTATTGCACTATTAATTCTTATCCCTTTGAAAGAAAATGGTAGCTCAGAGCGACTCATGATTAACCTTATCATGTCTAACAAAATTCGGTTTCTCCGTTTGGACACACCGTCAGATTGACGTGTTCCAGGAGGAGTCCCCATTGAAAGAATACTATACTCTTTCAAGTATTTGAGAAACTTACTGCTTAAGTATTTTCATCATGGTCAAACCGTGATGGTTTTAATACTTTAGCCGATCTGTTTGTCTATTTCGTGTCGAAACTCTAAAAGTTTCTGATTTGTGTTTCATATTAAATACATAACCATAACGCGATGCCACATCCGTAAAGGTCACGAAATACTCATATCCACCTCTAGCCTAGCTAGATATGGGCCCACTTACGTCACTATGAACGAGGGCTAACAGATCGATGACACTTACACTTTCACCAAGTAAAAGGTATTTTAGGTACTTTACCTAATAAACTAGATTCGTAGACATCATTTGAATGGTATCAAATCTGTCCTAGTATCCATTCTTCAAAAGTGTGGATATACGAGTCTTGTTTAATGTGTCCCAGACAACACTGCCACAAATAAGTCTTATCTGATCAAATCAGTTTGAGCTACTTGTTTGTCATGTTAAATGATTTAGATTTTCAAAATATAAATACTGTTATTCAATCTAATGTGTTTATCTCAATATCATCTTTATAAAATAAAACACTTTAGTGTTCTAGAATATAAAGGTATACTCGTAACGAGTTATACTCGATATAGAGATAATGTTTCTAGTCAAACTAGTTATATTATAACAGTTTCCTAATTTAAGCACACACCCAAAGGGTAGTTCCTAAACTTAGGTTTCTACGGTTAAAACAGCGACTGTCGTCCCATTTTCTATTCGCAGATTAATCTCAACTGAATTCAGTATCCTGCTCATAGTAGATTCTCCACATCAATGCATATTCATGTACCACTTTTAGTATCTAAAATCCAATTTTAATACTATTAGTGAACATATTTATGACAAATATATTTAAAGTCAGAGCATTGCCCTTTCTTTTATTCCTTCATCTCTGTCTTGTCCATACGGAAGTCACGCTTCAGTCACCCCGTTTGCAACAGTTTAAGCAGACATCTTGGGATTTGTCCTTTGTCTTCCTAGAAGACAGTAATGATTATGCCTTTGCCCTTTTCAATATCCCATAAGCCTTTGGCCAAGCCTTGGCCTTCTAGAATATTGAAGTAAGATACGTCTTGCGCTTCTTACCCTATTGCAAACTTTGGCTTTGGCTCCTTGAGCATAGCCATTAACTCTCCAAGAGTTTACTATTGCAATTAATGCTTCTAAGATCTAAGTATAGACCTATGAAGATCCTTCAATTTCTTCATCATACTTTAAGGATCTAATCCTTAGTTCTGATTAGGAAATTAAGGATTCCTTTTGACAAGTATAATAGATTAAGCACTAAAGTTATCATCACATGAATCTTCCAAAGATCATGCTCTAGTATTTGCTTAACTCTGGGCTTAGGCCTAATATGTTATTTTATCAAATAAAGTAACTTATTAGTTTCCAGGACCATCCTAAAATTTTATTCCCAATTTGAAAATTAAAGTCGTTTAAACACATTTTCACTAGGATTATGTTTTAAACACTAATCTTTCAATTTATCTTGATTCTAATAGTCCAACTATTTAATCAACGATTTCATGTACTATTTAATATAATGATTAATAGAGTCCAACTATATAATCAAGTATACTTTTATAGGTTAAAATCAAATATATATTGATTACTATAATCCAATTATATAATCAATTATAAATGATCGGTAAATTTCAAATATATTGATTACTATAATCCAATTATATAATCAACTATAAATGAAGGGTAAAATTCAAATATATTGATTACTATAATCTAATTATATAATCAACTATAAATGTAGTAGTTTGAATACAGTCCAACTGTTTAATTAAAACAACAATTGAATATTAGTCCAACTAATATATTTATTAATAAATAATGACGAAAATTGAAATGAGCGAATATTGGCAAGTATTTGAACGAAATTACAAATTCAATACTAGCCTCCCATTAATTTTCGGCGAGCCTCTAACCCTCTGTCGAGTACTCGGGAAACCGTGTTTCCTTGTGGGCCCGTTAAATAACACACAATCTTGACTTTGGCCAACAAATTGTATGATACTTAACTAGGTAGATCTCTAAGATCAATTGGATCCAATCCAATTCCTAGATCCAGTAGGTGGACATCTAAGTCCGAAACATATATACAATATATATGCCAATATATCTAATTTATTTTCCTAACCTTTTTCCTCTGAATCAACTAAACCTTGGCTTTGGCACAATAAGCTTAATGATTCCAGTTAAGCGGGACCCATGGACATGGAAAGCTTCGTAATCAATGTTGATGGACAAGAAGTGATCTTGACTTTGGCCAACAAATCACGACTTGGACAAGACACCGATATGGAACAAAACTCTCATGATTCAAACACATCCGCAATTGACAAAGGTCTTGACTTTGGCCAACAAACCAATGCCAACTTTGGATCTTGAGTAAGAATCACTCAACGGAAGGAAAAATGCTTAATATGTTTTGAGGCTTTTTCGCGTAAATTGGCAACCAATTTATTATCTTTAATTAGGTCTCATCATACACCCTTAAGCATGTATTCTAAAAGCGTAATAAGGCGCGATAAATAAATTAATAATGATATGCGGATGGATATGTCACAAATTGTTCCTAGAACAAATCACTCTATTTCCTCTCCCCGACTAGAACTATTCTAACTTCTACCCAATTACATAACACTTCTAAAGAAACCTCATTTACATTGAGGGGAATAGGTGAGAAGAGAAATACAATGAGAAAAGAGATAAAAGGCTGGACACGCAGGTCCAATTTAATAAATTCTAAATTTATTACAATTTCCAAAATTGCCATCACCCTTCTAATATCCATCCGATATACATTATTCATGCAATACATTCATGTATTCATACAAATCATGTTATTCAATCAATCTAATCCAATTAATTAATCTTTGAATTAATGATCATCCAATGTTCAAACAACGATTTGATTTGCGCGAGTCAAACTCGTTTAAGAATAAATACTCAAAGTAAGTATTCTTGAATTATATTGAACTACAACTTTAAATCCAATTTATTTTTGGATTAAAGTCTAATGGGCTTTTAATTAATTCTTAAGACATGGGCTTTAGCCATAATGGGCCAAACCCAAAATGCCAAGGCCCAATAGGAATCACCATATTGCCTACAAATTAATTTAGGCCCAATTAAATTCTTTAAAGGGCCAAGTGATTTATTTGGACTTTATGGAATTGATTTTGGGCCCAATTGGATCCAATCCAAAAGTCCAAAACCAAACTTGGTCAAACCAAGCCCATTAAGCCCAAATACACACTTTTAGCCCAATTACATAATTAAAGGCTTATTAACATAATTATAATATTCCAAATATCACAATTATTTTAATTAAAGTGTATTAGCCATGATTAATTAATTAAACTCAATATTTCTAAAATACCAATTAACTTAATTAATCATGCTTAATCCATCAATTTATGCTCAACACAAATTAAAGCCAAAACACATCATTTCATGCTCAACAAAAATTGAATCCAAAACACATCATTTCATGCTCAACATGCTCTTTGATTTAACATAAACATTATTGACTTTGATTCTAATCTAATCAAACCAATAATCAACATTTTATCATGCATTTAAACACATCCAATGTTGTTATAAAAAAAAAAATCAAAGTGCAGTCCAAGACAATGAGCATTCGGCCAAGGTAAGGGGAATATGAAATTTTTGATCCAATCATTTATTTCAAATCTAATCATGCATAACTCTAAGTTATCATATTCTAAGCATGCTCAAAGCATCAATTTGATGAAATCATATTCAAAACATAAAAGCCCCAAATTTTAGTCTCATGAACCCTAAAATTTTCATGCTTAAAATTGGCTCTTGATACCATTGTTAGTGTTCCTAGAACATGCCAAGGATCTAATAAGCAAGAAAAGGTGTTAATAAATTCATTATAAGTTGCGGAATTACTTACATTGAATGGATTTGAACTTTTAAAATTTTGAATGAAGATCTCCAAGATCCAACCTTTGTGTTGATTCCAAGCTTTGAGTTATGAATGAAGATCTCCAAGATCCAACCTTTGTGTTGATTCCAAGCTTTGAGTTGGTTTCCTTATCACCTTAGAAGACTTCTACAAGTGCTAGCTTTGTTGATTTTGCCACAAAATCAAATAGAAGAGTAGATGAAGCTCACGCCCAAATGCTTGATGTATTAGGGTTTTGTGTCAAGTGTGTTGTGTAATAAGAGAGAGAGAGATACATTTTTGGTAAAACCAATTTACCCTTTTACCTAAATAAGGTGGTTGGGTAAATGGTTTCACCAAAACCATTCCAAGGTAGTTGGAAAGTTGGTGGCTTGGCATAAATGCCAACTACCCTCCCAACTACCACATGTGAAGTGGGCCCCATATTTGAATTCAAAATTCAAATGTCTCTACGAACATTTGCCGCGGCTCGGATCTGTTTAATCCGATTAAATGAACTTTCATCGTTAAATAATTAAATCTAATTTAATTAGATAATGATGCCTCACAAATATATTACGAACGTCGTTTACGAATTAATTCTAAATTAATTCGTTCGTTCGTATTAAAGTCCGACTTTAATTTCGTAATGAAATCCAATTCATATATTAATATATCCGATATATTAATTTTAGCCCATACAAATAAATTAAATAGAAAAATCAAATTTAACTATTAAATTTATTTTACCGATTAATTCCAAATTAATTGCGTTCTCTCTCTTCCGAACACATTTAATCCCAGATTAAATAAAGCCTCAATTAATCCCATATTAATTTTCTCTCTCTAAATTAATCCCAGATTAATTCTAGTTTAAGTCAACTGTCATCAGTGAATCTTTAGGAAGCGACCCAAGAGATCCCTGGATATGTTGGCAGTAAATACGGTCATCGGATTATCCGAATATGTGCGTACCTTGTACCACGTGCTTAGCGATTTACAAGACATGGTTGGCTTCTAGCAAAGCACCGTGCCTACCCAATTCTCCAGAAATATTCTTACTAGAATATATAATCTTTGTCAGGCGTAGTATACGTAGTATTGCGTATTTCGATCCAGTATCGGATGTCACGTGCTAGGCCTGGGGCTGGAATTATGTCTACCCCGTACGAAGCACATGTCAGATGTCTGGTAACTAGTCTCTATAATCGGATGAACATGACCTAGTCATATCATCCCGATGACTGCAGTGCTTAAGATTACTAGCTCCATATCCTACGTGACATCATCTCCACTATGACTGGAGTGATACTTCCGTCCTGACATCACACACCCAATACACTACGATTCTCAATATACCCAGCAGAGGCGTACACAGAATCGGTTAAAGCCCTGGACGACCAAAACCAAAGCATATTGATTGTCGCAAGTATTAGCGGTGCAAGTCTCAGGTTAAGACCAAATACACCTACCCTGATTTCGGACTTCCATAGACACATAGTCATACTACCAATGGAATTCCGAGGGGTCTATCCAGAGCGAAGCTGTTTTCCGTACCATCAGTAACACACTACCTCCTATTACACTTGCATGAGTATCCAATACCCAAATATATGAGAACTATGATATTGTGCCCTCACAATGCGCACAAGTGTAATACTAGTCTTTTACGCATTATCGATGTCCAATCTCGATAATACTCTGACTAGGGATATTTAATGATTAATCCTTCGAGGACTGATACTGTCTCATATCATCTCAATCCAGGAACTAATCATAAGGACCTCCTATCATTTATACATCTAGGTGATCTAATCACAAATGATAAGAGTGCAATCTCATTGTCACATAGTTAATTTGTACAACAACACCATGATCTGTACAAATAGTGACGCAATGGGTCATAATTGTCCAACACTATTAACCACGTCGGTTTATCCATCAGTTTGGGGGTGACAAGTAGTAGGATACAAAAGTTTAGTTCCCAACTTACCACATAAAACTTTCCAAAAATGACTAGGGAATTTAACATCACGATCTGAAACTATACTCCGTTGAATTCCATGGAGTCGTACTACTTCTCTAAAGAACAAGTCAGCAATGTTAGTGGCATCATCAGTCTTATGACATGCTATAAAATGTGCCATCTTACTGAACCTATGAACCACTACAAAAATGGAATCTCTACCCCGCCTAGTACTAGGTAAAACCAATATAAAGTCCATTGATACATCTACCCATGGCTCGCTAGGTACAAGCAATGGTGTATACAAACCATGTGGCATAACCTTAGATTTAGCCTTTTTACAAGTTAAGCATTTATCACACAAACGCTCAATATCTCTCCCCATTTTAGGCCAATAGAAATGTTCACTCAAAACTCCTAAGGTCTTGGCAATGCCAAAGTGCCCCATTAAACCTCCCTCATGCGCTTCCCCAACTAACAATTCACGCATACTATAAACAAGAATGCATAATCTATTTTCCTTAAACAGAAACCCATCATGTTGGTAGAATTTACTAAAGGTAGACTTTTCACATACATCATAGATAGTACTGAAGTCAGTATCATTTTCATAAAGTTCTTTAATAAATTCAAACCCAAGCATTTTTGCATTCAATGAAGTAAGTAAAGCATACCTTCGCGATAGTGCATCAGCGACAATGTTTTCCTTACCTTGTTTGTAGCGAATTACGTATGGAAATGTCTCAACAAACTCTAACCATCGTGCATGCCGTTTGTTTAACTTACCTTGACCTTTCAAATGCTTCAATGACTCATGATCTATATGGATCACAAACTCTCGAGGCCATAGATAATGCCGCCAAGTCTCAAGGGCTCTCACTAGCGCATACAACTCCTTGTCGTATGTGGAGTATCTCAAAACTGCTCATTTAAGCTTCTCACTAAAGTAGGCAATTGGCCGTTTTTCTTACATAAGAACCGCTCCAATGCCTAATCTGGATGCGTCACACTCAATCTCAAATGTCTTCTCAAAGTTGGGTAGCGCCAAAATGGGTTCACTGCACAACTTCATTTGAAGATCCTGGAATGCACGCTCATACTCTTCTTCCCATTTGAAGCCAACAGTTTTATTCACTACTTCAGTCAGTGGTGCTGCAATACTGCTGAAGTCTCTAACAAATATACGGTAGAAGCTTGCTAATCCATGGAAGCTTCTGACTTTGGTCATAGTTGTCGGTGTTGGCCAATCCTGAATTGCCTTTACCTTTTCCACATCAACTTCGATGCCATCTGCACTTACAACAAAACCAAGGAAAACCATTCTATCCATACAAAAAGTGCACTTATTAATGTTAGCATACAGTTTCTCCTACCTTAACACATCAAGAACATGCTTCAAATGTGTAACATGCTCATCTATTATTTTACTGTAAACTAAGATTTCATCAAATAAACTACAACGAACCTACATATAAATGCACGCATAACATGATTCATCAATCTCATAAATGTGCTAGGTGCGTTTGTAAGACCAAATGGCATAACTAACCATTCATACAAGCCATACTTAGTCTTAAATACAGTTTTCCACCCATCTCATGTCTCATGCGAATTTGATAGTATCCACTCTTTAAATCAATCTTACTAAAAATTTTGGAACCATGCAACTCATCTAACATGTCACTAGTCTAGGAATAGAGTGACGATACTTTACCGTTATATTGTTGATCGCTCGATAATCAACTCAAATACGCCACGTCCCATCTTTCTTAGGAACTAGAAGAACTGGTACTGCACATGGACTCATACTTTCTCTAACATACCCTTTTCCATCAACTCCTGCACTTGCCTCTGAAGTTCTTTTGTTTCCTCAGGATTGCTTCGGTAGGTTGGTCTATTAGGAATGATTGCGCCAGGTATGAAATCTATCTGGTGCTCAATACCTCTAATGGGTGGGAGCCCACTAGGAATTTCCTCTGTCAATACATCATTGAATTATTGCAAAAGAGATTAAATGGACAAAGGAAGCAAAGGGCCAGTGTTAGCTAAACAAATATGGTGATCTTTGTAGACTAGAAAAATCATGAGCTTGCTAGCCTCTTAAGCTCTCTTTGCTTCACCCTCACCAATGTATAAGCTTTTTTTTCACTCGCCCTTTCGTTTCCCCCTTAGGTTCACTCACACACCCCTTGGGAACACTCACGACCTTAGCCTTAATTTCCTTACCAGGTTCAGTCACACTCCCCTCACGTGTTTTCTCCAAGGCTGTGTTTGCACTCTCTTTCTCTCTATCTCTCTCAAGTTGCAACTTAACTTGATCTTCGTGGACTTGCCTCGGTGTAAGTGGGTATAAGGTAATGGGTTTTCCCTTATGTTGAAATGAATACTTATTCTTAAACCCATCATATATAACTTTTCTATCAAACTGCCATGGCCTTCCTAAAAGAATGTGTCCTACATGCATGGGTATAACATCACACAAAACAACATCAGTATAAGGCCCAACGGTTAAGCTCAATAATACCTGCCTAGTCATCTGTACTTCTCCACAGTCATTCAACCACTGCAACTTGTAAGGTTTGGGATGCTTCAAGCAATCTAATCATAACCTCTCAACTAAAGATGTACTTGCGACATTAGAACAACTGCCCCGTCAATGATCATACTACACCCCTTCCCATTCACACGACATCTAGTATGGAATATGTTGTCCATTTTCATATCACTCTCATCCTCACCAATTTGTGCACTTAAAAGCACGCTTCACAACTAAGGACAAGTTATCCAGCGGGTATGTAGCTCCCTCTCTGTTACTAGTATCCTCCATCACAGGCTCATCATCCTCAACCTCAACCTCACTGTCAGTAGAATGTACCTCACCACTCTTCTTATAATTATTAAGGTGCACATGTTTGGGCACTGCGAAGCATATTGTCTCATCCCCAAACATTTGAAGCACTTGACGTCCTTAGTCTTGAGGTGTTGTACCATCAGGTTTCGGCCTAGCCTTGCTTGGTTCCGCAGCCTCCTTACCCTTGGCCCTTGGTTCAGCCCTTGGCTTTTTAAAGCCTCCATCCCGTCGATCATTAGGAACTCATTTCCCCTTCCATGCAGAAGTAGACTGAGTACCAAATCTGGATGTAGTCTTCTTCTTGAGTTGCCTCTCTACCTTGATAGCCATGTGAAGCATATCCTCCAAATCAACATAATGATGCAACTCCACCATGTTGACAATCTCTCTATTCAAGCCCCCTAGAAACCGTGCCATAGTAGCCTCTGCATCCTACAATACATTTGCCCTGATTAAGGCAACCTCCATCTCAGTATAGTAATCATCTACACTCTTGGCCCCTTGATACATATGATGTAGTTTCTGATACAATTCTCGGTAGTAATGGCTGGGTATGAATCGTTTCCTTATGAGACCTTGAAGTTCTTCCCATGTCTGAACTGGCCTCTCATAATTCCTCATTCTGTTAGTGACAATCTGATCCCACCAAATCATCACATAATTAGTGAATTCCATGGTTGCCAGATTGATCTTCTTCTCGTCAGAGTAATGATGACAGTTGAAAATCAACTTGATTTTCTTCTCCCACTCTAAATACGCTTCAGGATCATTCTTGCCCCAGAAGTTTGGTATCATGATCTTGATGCTACTCAAATCACCATCAATATCACCATGTCTACCATAACCCCTCATTTCATAATCCTCACGTCTGTCATCAAATCCTCTATATCTTTCAAACCCCGTATCTCTTCTATCGTGCCTCCGCTCTTGCCTATGATTCCTGGGCTTATACATCTCTTCCTCCTCAACTGAGTCTTCCAAATCATCAAACCCATCAGGATCATTATCGGCCTCTTCCACTATTGGTACTCGAGGTGGTGGAACTTGCCGCAGGGGCAGAACATGTGGTGGTACTCGTGGAATAATGTCTGTCTGTATACTATCAACACTTTTTGACAACCTCTCGAAAGTAGTATTCATGTTCTCCATCATATCTGTAAACTTTCTATCTAAAGCCTGAAGGTTCTCATCCACCGTCAAACTAGTACCTGCCATCTCAAAGCTTCAACAAAAGATTAGAAGTAACAAATATGTGAAAATAATTATATAGCCTCACAATATCACACGCTCACGTGTTTGCACTCAATTACGTATCACTCCACTCCACTCTTGTTTGCACTCAATATAATGTGAATATGAATTACCATAGAAGTTCACAACAATGTGTAATCTTCAAGCTAGCATAAACAACAAGAAACCAATATAGGGCAAACACAGTAATGCGAGTAAGAATTAGCAAATACGTAGACTCAGTTCAAAGAAACCTAAAGCTAGAATGCCTGAGTAAGGAAATCACAAACTAGAACAATAGGCAAACAACCATGCAAACAAACCCGTACGTATGCAAATTGGGATGAAAATGTGGTGCCTCAATAGAAATTTTGTTGAATTACCCTTCATGGACACCCAATTGATGATATGGAACCAACCAATTTCAACAAAATTTTAGAACTTTTTTTTTTTGCTTTTCAGGTTACTTGAACTCTTAAAAAATTTCTAAGCGTTGACCGGTTTGAGGTCCGGTATGGTTGCTTCCCGGTTCCAGTAGCTATGTTTTACGCACAGGTTCCCCGGTATATAGACCGGTATGTAAGCCGGTTTGAACTAGCTCGGTTCCAGTAGTTATATTTTGGAACAAGTTGGCCGGTATTTAGTCCGGTATGAGACCGGTATGAAAACTACCCCGGTTCCAGTATCTATGTAATACCCAGTTAGAACGGTATAAATTCCGGTATGAATGCCAGTATGAAACTTACATAGTTCCAGAAGCAATGTAATCCCCAGAAAGAACGGTATGAATGCCGGTATGAATGTCGGTATGAAACTTTCCGGTTCCAGAGGCTGTGTCTAGTTTATTTTTTTCACCGGTATGCCAGTCACAGACGATTCAAAATAGGCAAAAACACTTGAGAAACAAAAAACCAAGAATCATGATGAACAAATATCTTGATGACCAACAATGACAATAAAGACTAAATGAAAAACACAAAGTAAAGATAGAAAAATCAGACCTTGGAACCCTAATCTCTGATACCAAATGACGCGGAACTCACTTGGATGTTTAAGGACAAGCAAACCCCTCACAAAAGATAGAACCCCAAGCACTGCGAATTCAATTTTGTAGGAAAAAAAACCTTCCAAGGCCACAAAGAAGACCCATAAAGAACTTATCTTTGAGACCCTTAAGATGATTCCTTGCAGTGTTCTGCTAGCATGGAGACGCCACCAAGGTTGCCACGCCTTAGATAAGTCAAAGCTGAAACAAAGGAGAATCCCTCCCTTAAGCTTGAAATTCGGCCGTAGCCATTTTTCTTTGAAGAAATTCTAAATATGCAAGTTATCATTGAAGAAGACAAAGTTTACAATACATAGGATAAGACAAATTTACTAAAATGCCCTTCAAAAGGTAAAAAGACCAAAAGGTCATAAAACTACCCAATGGCTACATAAAGCTAAAGCCATAAGTAGTCATTTACTAAATATTACAAATATCCCCTCCAAGATCTTTATGCAAGTGGCAAAAAGATCAAAAAGAAAAAGTCAACAAAAGTGGCATCATTTCTGAAGAATGCCTAATAGGTCCTTTAACTAACTAACTTAGTTCTAATCCAATTTGACCCAAATGATCTAGTTAACTAAGTTACAAATAGCCTAACTAGAGTCAACATGTCAAGAAAAAGGTCAAAATACAAGCCCATTTGGTCGAATTACATATAAGGCATAAAATAGCCAATTCTTCAAAATACTCCTATCTTCAAAATCGGTTATTGCGCGTCTTCTAGAATGACTTGGGCTACATGAAATAGCTTTGGACCCACTCCATTGAAGCCCTCAGGTGACGCTAATATGCCCTGGGGTTGTATGTCACACTCAGCCATGGCAATCTGTGCTAGTCCCGCCATTGCGTCTCTGATCTTCTTAGCTTTCTGGCGTGTGATTGGCCCTGTTCGAACTTGCAAAGGCTCTACTATGTTACTAGCCATGACATCTAATGTTCCTTGAGTGGCTGGATTCGTGTCACTTCCTTACCTCTTTTCTTCTTAGAGACCGAAATCCAAGCACCTTATTTATCCTTAACCACCTCAACCGTAACAGTTGTACCCGTAGCAGGAGTGGAGGACTTAGGAACCCATAACTGAGAAGGCTTACTATCCTCCCTACTAGGAGCCTTCATAGGGCATGAGTTCAACGAATGACCAAAACCTCACAAGTAGTACATTTCACAGGAACCCATTCAAATTCGGCCCTTACGCATAACCAAATACCATTAGGACACTGGAAATCAATATCGTCCACAATGGCGTTTCGAGCATCAATTTCAACACATACTCGAGCAAAATTGAGTCGTTTCCTAGAAAGGATAATATGGTCAGTATTGAGAGGTCTACCAATCGCACTGGCCACACAACTAACTCCATTAGCAGTCTAAAACTCAAAAGGCAGATTAAAAAGTCTAACCCACACCGGAACTTTGAAAAGGTCCTCCATAGTCAAAGGTAAACCCGGTTGCCAAAGCTTGAGAACCAACGGCCTATTAGCATATGCCACGGGGCTCTATCTAACATCGCACATGCTTCTTGAAAACTATCAAATTTAAACAAAAAGAAGCCATTATCTGAGGTTAAAACCTCCCGCAAACCAAGCCTCCCCCAAATCTTGTGCGGAATAGAGTTAACAATTTGAAATGGAAGTCTTTTTCCTACAAAATATCCCACTAATGTGCTACGCCAAAACACACTTCCTTCTTCAGCAACCTCTAAAGGAGGACACACTTTAACCCTTCTGTCGATAACATTCGGTTGAGCAAAGTGTAAGGAGGTAGAAATGGACGCTGAATCAAGAGAATATACTCCGTTGGGACCATTCAATACCTTAGCATAACTCTGAGTACGTACAGATCCATTTCCCCACAACCTTGGAAGTTTCGGTACTTGACTATTCAGACACTCGGCAACTGTAGTAGCGGCAGTGGCATGTGCAGAATTCACATTGCCGTATACACCCAAACTAGAAGACTTGGGAAGAATATGGGCTATACTACCAGAAACCCCACCAACACCAACTCCCTCCACATTATTACCAACGGTAGAAGAAGAACCAGCTTGACCAAGAGCACATGAAACTGCCTTCGAACCATTAACACTAACTGCCTCACTTGCTGCCGTAGCAATAACAACCTCACCAACACCTTTCAACAGAATAAAATCCTATCCCACGGTAAAACCAAAGCCAAACACAGCCTCAGACAGTAAAGGCAGCAACATAGACCCTGAACACGCATTCACCGAGCCATCACCTATGCCTACATCACCAACAACAGCATTACCCTGAGCTACACCACTCTCGGCACCAGAAATTGTCAAGACAGCCCAAGCGGAGGACTCCAACTCCTCACCGATAGGGCGTCCATCCCCCCACTACCAAATGCAACAATTGACTTCACACCAGTCCTCAAACTACCACCAGTCACAACATCATCCACAACCGACCCAGCAAAACCACCACCACCAAAACTACCCTCAACGCTAGGGATAAACTCACTACAACTGCTACCGGACCAAGAGGAGAAAATAAAAAAAAACCCACTCGAGTCAACTTACCAAGAGCCGAAGGGATGAGGCCGACAGATCCAGAAACAAGCAAAGGTTGGGGGTCACCGGGCATGGACGCCGGAACCAGAGAAGAAACCAACAGTACTGGAGAAGTAGCCATTTTCGTCGAAGACTCTAGATGCCCAAGGCAAGGATCCACAGGCTGAGAAACTCTGGCAGTCACAAAGTCAAAAGATGGACCACGAGACACAGCCCTGAGGGTCGAGGGGCCAGTGCCGGTGAGACGAAGCCCTACCACATGCAAGCCGGACGAAGGCATAGAATGAGAGAAGGGGAAAATGAATGACACCGAGAAAGAGAACCGAGGACAACTAAAAAAAATGAGAGTAAAAGGGTTGAGATTATGGTTCACGACGATCTGAGACGGGAATCGCCAAGAGGGAAGGGAGAGTTAAGAGCATTTTAGGGTTTTGTTACTTTTTTCCCTCGGTTTCCTCTTACTTACTAAAGGGGCGTGGCTTTTGGGAAGTTTCTCATCCATGGGATTGCTCATGGAGTTGGTGGAAGATTTTGAGTCTCCGACCATAGGTGCGGCAAAAGATGCGATTCCAATGACCAAGAGATCTTTTACTAGAAAAGATATAAGAGACAGTCAACCACTTGAGCTAATACATTCGGACATTTATGGACCGATGAATGTAAGAGCTCGAGGGGGCTATGAATACTTCATAACATTCATTGATGATTATTCTAAATATTGGTATGTTTACCTAATGCAGCACAAGTCATTTACTTTTGAAAAGTTCAAAGAGTATCGTGCTGAGTTTGAGAACAAGTTAGGTAAAACAATCAAGACTCTACGATCAGATCGTGGAGGAGAATACCTTAACAGAGATTTCAAGGAATTCTTAGTTGAGCATGGGATAGTATCCTAGCTCACAGCGCCTGGAACACCACAGCAAAATGGTGTTGCAGAGAGGAGAAATCGGACCCTACTATACATGATGAGATCTATGTTTAGTTATAGCTCACTTCCTAGTTCATTCTGGGGATATGCACTGCAAACTGCAATGCATATCCTTAATATAGTTCCATCTAAGTCTGTTCATAAGACTCCTATAGAGTTGTGGAGTGGTCGTAAAACTAGTTTACGACATTTTCGCATATAGGGGTGTCCAGCACATGTGCTGAAGAATAAGACTACAAAGTTGGAGCCACGTTCTCATGTGTGTCTATTTGTAGGCTATCCTAAGGAGACTATGGGGATTCTTCTATAGTCCTGAAGATAACAAAGTGTTTGTATCGATAAATACCACGTTTCTAGAGGAGGACTATATGAGGGAGTTCAAACCTCATAGTAAAGTGTTACTCGATGAGTTACTTGCTGGTTCGACCAGCACACCATTATCAATGACAATTGACAAATACATAGCACCTTTGACATCTGAGCTTTAGATGCAAACTCATCAGAATGATCTACCACCTAGACGTAGTGGGAAGGTTGTATGACAACCTAATCGCTATCTTAGAGTTGGAGAGGCACAGGTTGTTACATTCAGCGATGGTATAGATGATCCATTGACCTATCGTAGTACAATGGATGATTCTGTTAAAGAGGAATATCTTTAAGCCATGAACCCAGAGATGGAGTCTATGTACTACAACTCAGTCTGGGAACTTGTAGACCAACTTGATGGGGTGAAACCCATAGGTTGCAAGTGGATCTATAAGAGGAAGATGGGAGCAGATGAAAAGGTACAGACCTTCAAGGCTAGGCTAGTGGCCAAGGGTTATACCCAGAAAGAGGGAGTTGACTATGAGGAAAATTTCTCGCCAGTAGCCATGCTCAAATCCATATGCACTCTTCTATCCATTGTTGTATATTATGACAGATGGACGTCAAGACTGTATTCTTGAATGGAAATCTTGATGAGAGTATCTATATGGTACAACCAGAATGGCTCATAGCCTAAGGTCAAGAGCAAAAGGTTTGCAAGCTGTAAAGGTCCATTTATGGACTTGAGTAGGCATCTCGATCTTGGAATATAAGATTTGATACCACGATCAAGTCTTATGATTTTGAGTAGAATGTTGATGAGCCTTGTGTATACAACCGCGTCATTGATGGGAATGTGGTTTTTCTTATTTTATATGTCGATGATATTTCACTCATTGGGAATGATGTAAAAATATTATCAGACATGAAAACCTGGCTAGCTAACCAATTCCAAATGAAGAATTTGGGAGAAGCCATTTATGTTCTTGGGATTCAAATACTTCGGGATCGTAAGAAATGACTGTTAGTTATGTCTCGGGCATCCTATATCGATAAGATCCTTGTGCGATTTGGGATAAAGAATTCCAAGAAAGGCAATCTGCCTTATCGGTATGGAATTCATTTGTCAAAAGAACAGTCTCCTAAAACACCTCAAGATGTTGAGGAAATGAGACATATCTCATATGCCTCAGCATTTGGTAGTCTCATGAATGTTATATTATGCACGAGACCAGACATTTGTTTTGCAGTGGGAATAGTCAGTAGGTTTCAGTCAAACCTAGGATTGGATCACTGGGGGGCTGTGAAACACATTCTCAAGTATCTTAAGAGAACGAGAGATTACATGCTTGTATATTCCGGTGAGGATATGATCCTAATGGGATATACAGACTCTGATTTTCAGATAGATGTCGATTCTAGGAAATCAACATCTGGATCAGTGTTTACCATAGGTGGTGGGCTATAGTATTGCGGAATATAAAGCAATCTTGCATTGCTGACTCCACCATGGAGGCTGAATATGTAGCAGCTTGTGAAGCAGCTAAGGAAGTAGTCTAGATCCGTAAATTCTTGGGAGATCTGGAAGTTGTTCCATATATGGATAGACCACTCACACTTTATTGCGATAATAGTTGTGCAGTGGCAAATTCAAAATAACCAAGAAGCCATAAGAGGGGAAAGTGTATAGAGAGGAAATATCATCTCATCAGGGAGATAGTGCAGAGAAGAGACGTTACTGTCACAAAGATTGCATCCGTAGAGAACCTGGCTGATCCGTTTACAAATACCTTTGTCGGCTAAAGTGTTTAAAGGTCACCTAAATGGTCTAGGATTACGTGACATGTCAAATTTGCTCTAGTACAAGTGGGAGATTGTTGGGATGTATGCCCTAGAGCTATATATAATGTAGACGGCTTTATATGTTTTGAAATAAAATGATGCATTATTCATTTATCAAAGTGTTTGTTTAATTTTCGCATATTATAAATTATCTAGAATACCCTAGATTACTT
>SKCR01043353.1:0-63286 GCA_019454045.1 Zanthoxylum bungeanum | reverse complement strand
GGCGGTAAATATTGATATATTTTCCGCTCATCACACCCCCAAACCTAAAATTTTGCTAGTCCTCGAGAAAAACAACAAAATAATTCAAGAAACAATTAAAATTAAACTAAGCCAATTTCGTATGGATCACGGTTGCATTTAGCATATGCAACAAGCCTTTAAACCCCTAGGTGTCCCTAGTGGACGAGTTATAGTCTCGTGAGGGCTTACAGCAACGATACCCACAAACGTTTTACAAAAGTAAAAAGATAATAAAACTAATGCACACAAAAGCAAAAAGACAAGAGAAATAGAATAAAGAAGTTAGTGACTAATCAGGTGAAACTTCTACTCCAAGTCAATATTTGTTTTGTTTCATTCTAAATTATAGAATAAGTAAATTCTGCGATTATTTTTACCATTCTTCATATACACAGCCAACAAAATATTAAACAACTCATTTTTGCCCACAACAGTCATAAGTGCATTTGATAAGAGAGTAGCTTTTTGTCCTAAAGTTCTATCAGATTTAAACACCTTTTTTGTAGCAATGGAATAATTTTTCTCATTTTTCTGATTTTTTTCTTTTCTATTTTTTATTTATATACAATATCTTCCATCTATGTAGCGAGTGTTGGGTCGGTGGCTCCCAAACCAGTTGGCTTTAGGGCACCAGGTGTTAAGACACCCCTACGGACTTATTACTCACTTCAGATATATATATTTTTGCACATCATCTTTGATCCATGTAGCGAGCTTTGGGCCAATGACTCCCAAACCAGTTGGTTTTAGGGCACTAGGTGTCAAAACACCCTTACAAATTTAATAACTCGGATCTCAGACGTTTTTTTTTTTTTTTTTTTACTCCATTGCTTTTTGAGATGCTTCTCCTCCAATTAACCTAGAGCACTGAATATTACAAACTTTTCAATTTAGCTCATGTTCGTATGTTACCATGTATGTTGATAATATCTGTCAACTGAGCATATGAAGATTCATTTTAGTCAATGTTATGGAGAATTACAAATTAATAATTCAAAAAGGAAATAAACAAAAATTAACTTGTTTCGAATTAGTTTGGAGATACGTCTCAAGAGTGGAAACTCCTTACTCAGCTATCTCTTACCAATTTCACATTTTTAGTCAAAATAAAAACACAAAAATGGCAAAATATTTTTATAATTTTTGAAAATTTTTAAATTTTTTTTTTGTATTTTTCGAAGAATTTTGGACTAAAATAAAACAACACACAACTAAAATAAGGTATTGATCAATTAATTTCCTCCCCCAAACCTAAATGAGACATTGTCCCCAATGTCTTAAACAGTAGAAGAAGAGTTTAGAAGATAGTACCTGGGTAGCTGAAATTCTACAGGAATTTAAAGGTTAGATCCAGATTAACCCCGACGCCTCTTACCACGGTCGTCCCCAGATCAATTTATCTTTGAAATGATAGGTCAACTTAGGTTCATAAGCGAAGATTGGTCAATTAGATCCGGACGGTTCTGGCAGTAAAGAGGAGTTCTTTTAAAGGTTTTGATATGAACCCATTTCTCCGGGCATCATCAAGCAACACACAAAGAAAATCATAAAATCCATCAACGTTGTACAGCCCAATGGTTTATGGTGTATGTGTCGGTTCGCCCCCAAGATAGTACAATAAAAAATTTCCTCCTAATGTACCCCAGCCACCGGGCAAAGCGATAAAAGCATCAGCACGTGTTAATCATTTCTACCAGTCGTTCAGACATACCTGTACGATACATGTCCTCTCCTCTCCTTTGATGGTTCAATAAGATTTGCCTCTGCCAAGGGTTTTGGGATGATTCCCAAAACGTGACTGCCTCCTTCCTGTCAGCTTTGAAACGATCCCCAATAAGTCCAAGATTTCCTCCGCCATATATTAAAGTGCATATTCCTTGCAGCTAAGACTCGACCCAATTCTTGTGCTGCTTCTATGTATTGTGGTTTAGTAACCAACACTACTACCGCAAAACACACAAATTTTTCAACTCGTCTTCTTGAAGTGGCTTCCATGTTTTTATGTATTTCTTTCTCAAATCAGGATGCCTTCAAAAGTGCATTGACGAGCTGAATTTATATACCTGAAAAGGGTGAGTAAAAATAGCACAAGTATCTTCCAAAGGACGATTAGTAACAAAATAGTAAAATAGATCGTGATATGGTCAAAAGGTCTGGATCCTGTCGGAGAAAATAAAAGAAAACAACAAAACAAATCAAAATTATTAGGAAAAGACAAAGAGATATAATATGTACAAGAATTTACAGCTTGATTAACGTCTATCTATGCGTCAGGGACAAGTTTCCCATCCAATTTTCTTATAAATTGGCAAACAGGGTCTTTTTGAGTCAGATTCCAAGACTTAACTGTTGTCTTTCTTTTGAATTGTGTATGTAATATGCGAAAGGCTATGTGAACATATCCACTGGGATGCGTCTCAAGAGTCGAGATATATCATCTAAAGACTCCTTACTCAAGCCATCCCTAATGAATTTAATTTTATCTTCGCGATTATCAGACACCATTCCTAAAGAACGACAACGAGTATTGCAATTCCAACGTGCACATTTGTAACAAACACCATTTGCTTAGCTCTTCGTTCTTTGCATATGTGCTTCTTCTTCCAAACCAGGCAGATGTGAAATAAAGAGTCTGAAGACTCACCTGCCAATCGGACTCGTGCTTCAATTACCCAACGAATGTCATTGGGAACACCATGGATCGTCAGTAACCTCATCCGTTCCAAGCGAGCTTTGTAAACTTTCATTAGAGATTTTTGAGGGAGAGAAGGAAATTGCTTGTGAAGATTTGCGAGAGCTTCTTCCATATTGAAATGACTTAATCTGCAAAAACTAAACGTACAAAATTAAAATCATACAAATCACAATATATACAAAAATTGCATGGGTTGCCTCCCTGCGAGCGCTAAGTTTAATCGTCGTCAGCTAGACGTGACTGACTCTCGAACGTTATGCTGGATCTGAAGTGTGACACTTTCTTTTTGTCGCTCAAATGATTCTCCCCAGTAGTGCTTGACACGCTGACTGTTAACTTTGAATGTGGTGTTTGTATTGGGATCCAGTAACTCAACAGCTCCATATGGTAAAACCTGAGTGATCACAATGGTCAGACCACCTAGATTTCAACTTTCCAGGAAAAGTTTCAACCTCGAGTTGTACAACAACACCCTGCTTGCCTTGGTCCAACTGTCTGTGCACTATTTTTTTGGTCATGCCATTTTTTTTGTCTTTTCCTTGTATAATCTGGCATTCTCATAAGCCTGTAGGCGAAATTCCTCCAATTCATTGAGTTGGTGAAGTCTTTTCTCTCCTGCAGCTTGTGAATCAAGATTTAGCTTCTTCAGTGCCCAGTACGCCTTGTGTTCAAGCTCAACTGGCAGATGGCATGCTTTCCCAAACACCAATCGATATGGGGACATACCAATAGGTGTCTTGTAAGCTGTACGGTAGGCCCATAATGTGTCATCCAATTTTATAGACCAGTCCCTCCTTGTTGATCCAACGGTCCTTTCTAGGATTCTCTTGATCTCCATGTTTGAAACCTCAACCTGTCCATTTGACTGTGGATGGTAAGCAGTGGCAACCTTGTGAGTAACTTCGTATTTGGATAGGAGTAAATCGAAGTATCTGTTGCAGAAATGTGAGCCACCATCGCTAATGATTGCTCGAGGTGTTCCGAACCGAGTGAAAATGTTCTTTTTTAGGAATTTGATCACCACTTTTGAATCATTGGATGGTAGTGCAATTGCTTCAACCCATTTGGAGACTAGTCTACAGCAACCAGGATGTACAAGTTTCCAAATGATGGAACAAAGGGTCCCATGAAATCAATACCCCCACACATCGAATATCTCTACTCCAGAAATGTTTTGCAATGGTCCTTCATTTCTCCTGGAAATATTCCCCGTTCTCTGGCACCTGTCACATTGAAAAGCAAAAAGATAAGCATATTTTAAAAAGAGTCGGCCAGAAACAAACCTGATTGAAGGACTTTGGCTGCAGTTTTGTTCCCACTGAAGTGTCCGCCATAGGGTGATGAATGACAGTGCTGTAAAACACTGTTGACCTCCTCCTGTGGAACACACCGTCTCAATAATTGATCAGCACAGTCGTTAAACAGGTACGGTTCATCCCAGACATAGTGCTTGACTTCTTTGAAGAACTTCTTCCGTTGCTGAGTTGTCCATTCCAACGGCCATTTTCCTGACACAATGTAGTTGACATAGTCAGCATACCAAGGGACTTCCTGTTGTTTCATGGCAAACAGCTGTTCATCTGGAAAAGTTTCTTTATTTTAATTTTCTTTGTCCAGCTGTTTCTTTCTCCATTCTCGAGCCTCGATAAGTGATCTGCCACCTGTGTTTTCTGTCCCTTTCCTGTCTCGAATCTCCACGTCAAATTCTTGCAGAAGAAGTATCCAACGGATTAATCTGGGTTTGGCATCTTTCTTTGTTATCAGATATTTGATTGCTGAATGATCTGTGTAGACCACCACTTTGGGACCCGCAGATAGGAGCAGAATTTGTCAAAAGCATACACAACTTGCGAGCAACTCCTTTTCAGTGGTTGTGTAGTTGAGTTGAGCTTCATTTAAAGTTCTACTGGAGTAGTAAATGGTGTAAAAATCTTTGCTTTGCGTTGTCCCAAAACTGCACCTACAGCAAAATCACTAGCATCGCACATCACTTCAAATGGAAGGGTCCAGTCTGGTGCTACAATGATGGGGGCAGAGACCAGCTTCTGTTTTAGATCTCGAAAGCTTCCTGGCATTCTTTGGTGAAGTTGAAAGGCACATCCTTTTCACAGAAGATTGCAAAGAGGTTTAGCAATCTTGGAAAAGTCTTTGATAATCTCCTGTAAAAACCTGCATGTCCGAGAAAACTCCGAATCCCTTTGACAGATGTTGGTGGAGGTAGTTTTTCAATTGTTTCAATCTTTGCTTTGTCTACCTCGATTCCATTTTTGTGAGATTCGGTGTCCAAGAACAATGCCTTCTTGTACCATGAAATGGCATTTCTCTCCCAATTGAGTACCAGGTTTGTATCTTCGCACCTTTGTAATACCTGTTCCAAATTTTGCAAGCAATGTCAAAGAATCTCCAAACACAGAAAAGTCTCCATGAATACCTCCATACTTTGCTCCAGCATGTCTGAGAAAATAGCCATCATGCAACGCTGAAAGTGGCGGGGGCATTACATAATCCAAATGGCATCATGCGGAAAGCAAAAGTACCATAGGGACATGTAAATGTCTGGGGCAATAGCATCTGATTGTACCCTGAATATCCGTCAAGAAAGCAATAGAACTCATGTCCCGCCAGTCTGTCTAACATCTGATCAATGAATGGTAGCGGAAAATGGTCCTTTCTCGTGGCTTTATTCAGCTTTCTGTAGTCCATACATACTCTCCATCCAGTTACTGTTCTTGTTGGAATCAGCTCGTTCTTTTCATTGGTGACCACAGTAATTTTCCTCCTTTCTTTGGCACACACTGCATAGACTCACCCAAGTGCTATCTGAGATGGGGTAAATGATGCCAGCATCCAACCATTTGATATTTCTTTCTTCACAACTTCCTTCATGATTGGATTGAGTCTTCGTTGATGCTCCACTGTGGGTTTGTACTCATCGTTCATCAAAATCTTATGCATGCAAAATGATGGACTAATGCCTCGAATGTCTGCTATAGTCCAGCCAATGGCTCTTTTGTGCTCTCGTAACACTCTCAGTAGCTTTTCTTCCTGCTCCATGTTAGTGAAGAAGAAATAATAACAGGTAATTCAGAAGAGTTTCCAAGAAATGCATACCTGAGATGGCTCGGAAGTAACTTTAGTTCCAGCTGCGGGGTTCTTCAATCGAAGGCTTTATTCGATCTTTCTTTGGAATTTCCAAGCTTTTCAACTGGTGGTATTGCTTTGAATCAGAATGGTTTGTCAAGGTAGTTGATACATTCCAGGATTCAGCATCTAGCTCAATGTCAGTCATGTTGGTGATGCAAGCTTCAACTGTATCCGTGGGATTTGACTCAGTATTCTGAACAATACTATCAACAACATCAATTCTGAAGCATTCTTCTTCTTCCTTTTCATCGCTCAGGAATTTCATGGCTTTGAAAACATTAAATGTCACTTCTTGGTCCTGCACTTTCATGGTTAGTTCTCATTTTTGCACATCAATCACAGTTTTACCTGTAGCCAAAAATGGTCTCCCAAGAATGATAGGTACTTCTTTGTCTTCTTCCATGTCAAGGATGATGAAGTCTGCTGGAAGGATGAGTTTGTCAACTTTGACAAGCACATTTTCAACGACTACCTCCTCTTGGAAATGCGAGCGATCGATCAGCAAGTTGCAAAGATACCGAGGTAGACATTGCTTCATCTGCTCTCCAATTTGCAGTTTCCTGTAAATAGAAAAAGGCATTAAATTAACACTGGCACCTAAATCACATAAAGCTTTACCGATGTAATGTTTTCCAATGGTGCATGGTACAGTGAAACTGCCAGGATCTTTCAACTTCGGGGGAAGTTTCATCTGAATGATGGCACTGCATTCTTCTGTCAAAGCTACTGTCTCGTAATCTCCCAATCTTCGTTTTCGTGAAAGAATGTCTTTCATGAATTTTACATAGCTGGGCATTTGTTCCAAGGCTTCTGCAAATGGTATGTTAATGTGCAGCTTTTTGAAAATCTCCAAGAAACGAGCAAATTGTTTGTCCAGTTTGTTTTTCTGAAGACGCTGAGGAAAGGTGGTGGAGTGATCTGTTCTTTTCTTTTTCTTTTGCTTCTTTTTCCCTCCATCTGTGGAACTGCTTCTTTTGGAACTTCTTCAATTGTTGCCTTGATTCCAACATCTTTGTTGATCTCAGTACCACTCTTTAATGTAATAGCTTGACATTGCTCCTTCCCTCGGTTCCTTGGATTTGGTTCTGTGTTGCTGGGAAGATTACCTGGCGGTCTGTAACTCTGAGCATTGGCTAGTTGTCCGATTTGATTCTCCAGTGCTTTGATGGAAGCTGATTGGCTCTGAATCATAGCTTCATATCTGTTTAATTGAGCTAACATCTCTGCCATCACTGGTTCATTTGTCTGCTCCTGGCTTTTGTTCTGTTGCTGGAATCCAGGTGGTGGATAGTTCTTTTGCCCTGAATTGTTGCTCCATGAAAATTAGGATGATTCCTCCACCCTGGGTTGTAGGTGTTGGAATATGGATTGTTCCCCTGTCTGTTGAAATTGTTGACATAATTCACCGTCTCTTCAAGTTGGTTTGGTTCTGGTGCTCTTCCATATGGTGAACTTGTGGATCCAGTGGTAAGAGTCTCCATGAATTTGCATATCTGATCCAGCTTGGTGTTGACTGCTGTATTGGTTCCAACTTCATAAATTCCTGCAATTCTTTGAATCATGCTCCTTTCTGTTGGTCATAAGGAATTGTTGTTGGCCATTTCTTCGATTAGGTCCCAGGCTTGATCTTTTCCTTTTGCCATCAATGCTCCTCCAGTAGCAGCATCGATTGTGGTTCTCATTAGTCCAGAAAGTCCATTATAGAAAGTTTGGACTTGAAGCCATTTTGGAATCTCATGGTGATGACATTTCCAGAGCAAATCTTTGTACCTTTCCCAAGCTTCGTAAAGGGATTCTGAATCTTGTTGTACAAAAGATGTGATGTCATTCCTCAGTTTTGCTGTTCTAGCTGGTGGAAAGTACTTTGCAAGGAATTTGGTGGCTAGAGTGTTCCAAGTTGTGATGGAACCAGCTAGTAATGAATGTAGCCAAGCTTTAGCTCTGTCCTTCAAGGAGTATGGAAAAATACGCAGTCTCATTGCTTATTCTGATGCTCGGTTGTAATTGAAAGTGCCGCAAACTTCCAGGAAGTTGCTGATGTGAGCATTAGATCTTCAGTTGCATTTCCTCCAAACTGAACTGTCTGCTGAATCATCTGAATGCAAGTTTTGATGTCACCCGCATTTGCTGGTAAGGGAGGAAGTACAATACATGAAATGAGTCTGTCAACCACCGGAATGTTTCTATCTCGAATGGGTATTGGTGGTGCAACCTCCAAAGGTTCAGGTTCCATGTTGACTAAAGCTTCTTGGCCTTCTCTCGTCTTTCCCTTCTCAACTGTCTGATGGTTCTTTCAATTTCTGGGTCAAGCGTCATAGTTCAAAGCTTCTGGTTCGTCTCATGTAGTTTCTGAAACCTGTAACACACAAGAAAATAAAAATAATAAGTAAAAAGAAATTAAATACAAGTAAAGGTATCTAACCTATAAACTAATAGTAAAAGATAAATAAGTCCCCGGCAACGGCGCCAAAAACTTGACCGGCGTAAACACACACGTATAACGCAAGCGCACGTATCGTTCAAGTAGTATAAAAATATCGATCCCACGAGGACTTAATATCTAATCTATTAATTTTATGAGGTCAAATGATTACTAGTATCTAACAGGTTGTTTGATTATTTTAAAATGGTGACGATTCTAAATTTAAAAACAAGTAAATAAAATTGTTCGAAAGTAGGTTTTAAGAAAATTCAATATTAAAAACTATCTAGGGTTGTGATTTCTTCCAATATCATTTTAAAGATGAAGTGGTTATTTTATGTTTGTGTAATAAATCGGTTTACTAACCTGGAACATTAAATTATGCAAAAGCCTATGTCGATGGTCAGACGCAAATACCCAGTTTAACCCAATTGAACCATATGTCTATGTCAACAAATTATCCGGATTCATTAAGTTTAAGTTCCAATTATGGCTACCCCCGCCCGACAGGTATATTCCTATCCTGTAAGGAAATCTATTAAAGGGTTATCTATCCTCAAGGAAGATCGTGGGCTATTAAGTCTAAGGCTGAAACCTAAAATTTCTTTGTCAAGTTTATTTTAGATTTACCACATCAATCTTATTAGTGGCCAATTAACAAGACGCATTAAGCTTAAGACTTAATAAGTAAACCTTTTAATTACCCAAACTATAATTTAACCCCTTATAAACCGGTGATATTGGATTTCATCACAACCCCAGATAACTAGCTTAGTTACGACACATATTTACGGGTAGTAAAAAAACTAAATAAAATAAAAGACATAAAGTAAAATACTGAAAATTAAATACTGAAAATTAAATGCTGAAAGTAAATGCTGAAGTAAATGCTGAAATTAAATACTGAAAATTAAATGCTGAAAAGTAAATGCTGAAAGTAAATTGCTAAAAAGTAAATTGCTGAAAAGTAAATGCTGAAAAGTAAATAAAGTAAAATACAATAAAAGAAAATGCTGAGGTAAAAGGATCCACTTTTATACTTCTATTTTAGATATCTCCATTAATATAATATATTAACTTTGCATGATAATTACCAACCAGCCATATAGGCGGTATCCAGATTAAGTCAAATTAATAATTAATTACCAATCGACCAATCAGGCGGTATCCAGTTTAGTCAGGTTAAAACCAATTTAAATAATTACCAACCGACCAATATAGCGGTATCCTCGTTAAGTCAGGTTTTAACTAGTTTATATATTATAATTAAGGGAGATTAATCTAAATATTAGTAATAAAAGTTTTACCTTTTACCCCAGCAAAGGGGAGTTACCTCCTCATTACTGAAAAGTAAAAACTGAAAATTAAAGAAAGAAATACTGTGCGTAAAGTAAATTGCGGAAAGTAAAAACTGAAAAGTAAAGAAAAGAAAGTGCGAAAGCGGAAATTAATTACTGAAAGCTGTAAATAAACAAATAAGATACAATCTTCTTAGTATTCTTAAGGAATTCCTTAGAAGAAAGTATGAATTTACAAATGAAATGGCTTGGTATTTATAGGCAAAATGTTGCCTCCATCAAATCATCCACCAAATCAATTATTAATTGCTCCACTAATTGCTCCACCAAATCCATTATTAATTGTTCCACTAATTGCTTATCATGTTTGGTGGTGATTTGATAATTTTTATTATTTATTTATTATTTATTTTTTGCTTTGAAAATGATTGAAAATGACTTTAATAATTACACACAACACACTTCTGGTGATTTCATCAATTTCGGGCATGAAATCTTCAGAATTCGAAATTATTTCGTCTTTAAAAGTTGTAGATATTTGAGTCTTCTTTAATCTGGAACTTGAATCAGCTCAATCCAATATCGGAGTAAAAAGTTATGCCCAAAATACGACAGATGCGCAAAACTGGAATTTCCAAAACTGCACTTCGTTAAAACGCCCTTTCAAGTTTCCAATCTCCAAAATTAATATGTCAAGTCCAATTTTTGCCCTTATTTGACCCACACTTCGTCCTAAAGGATTTCATTATGTCCCAATATTATTTTATCTGCAAAATAAACTAAAACACATCAAAACGTTCATCAAACCCGAGAAACTAAACAAAATATTAAGTAAAATGGGCGGTAAATATTGATATATTTTCCGCTCATCAGGAGTTCACTCCTTTTGCGAGAAGTAGATGAGTATCTTTCTTAAGGGTTGATTCGGTGCTTGAACGATTTGAGCGCTCAATTCTTTCTATTGCGAATAGAAAGATTAAAATTCAAAATAGTTATGAATAAATCGTTCATTAGAGAATCAATGGTACTTAAGGTAAAAATAATTAGAGGGGTATAACAGACATTATGACCCGACTCTAATTACGAGATACTCGTGAAGGATCAATTCGTATCTAATGACTATATCGATGGACACCGACTTGGTTCGGCTTAATATATCATATGCGGCAACAAGAGTGTAACTTCAGGTTTTTAGTGGAATAACCCGGAGTTAATAATTCGGAATATTTGATTAAGAGCTTAATTAATATTTCGAGATTATTGGAGCTCGGAACCGTAGGTCCATTTGGTCCGCTAGCTCGATTTACTATAGCAGATTTAGTATAATTGGATAGTCCAATTATATACTCACAAATGTATGTATATTATTAATATGATTAATAATAATATTAATTGTCACACTTGAAACTTTATATTAAAAGTTAATATATAGTTTTATTAAATATATGATATTTAAACACATGTTATTTAATTATATTAGATATAATTAAATGGAAGGTTAAGTAAGTACTTTCCAAATTTTGGGTTTTGAAAATCCTTGAACTTAATTTGGAAGTTACATATTTTAAATAATATTTAACCTTTTTATTTTGTAACATATATTCCATTATGGAAATTAATTTATTGATGTTACAAAAATTTATTATTTTTTCTTATGGTGGCCGAATTCTTCAAGCATAAAGGGAATGGATTTGTTTGTTTTGGAAACAAATAATCCATGACATTAATTTGGAAATTATGATTTTCAAATGGTTAATTTCTTATTTAATTTTGTAACATATCTTTTCAATAATGGTAATTGAAAATCATGTTGAAAAAAATTAAATATTTTCCCTTGCTTGGCCGATTCTTTGATAAAAAGAATAGGGAGGGATTTGTTTGTGTAAGGAAACAAATAACCCTAGGTATAAAAAGAAGATTTAATTTTCTTTTTGAAGAGACTCTCATTCTTGCAACCCTAGGCACCATTCTTCTTCCTCACCATTCTCTCAAAAGTTGAGAAACTCCATTGAAGAACAAACGAAGAAAAATAAAAATATTAAGTGTGAAAAAATCTCTAAATCGTTTAGGGATTTATTTTGTGAGTGTAGCCCACACTACTTTCCGTTGGTTGGGAGACATAGCTCGGAAGACCTTGTGGCGTTGAACCAAAATCATTATTCTCATTTTCTCTATCTCACGGCAGTGGGACTATTTTATTGTCCATTGTCGTGAATCATATAATTGATTCGGGGCTCGATTTGTTTCGTTTTAATTCGGGATTTTGGCAAACACCTAGGGAAATATTTAGGGATGTATTGTGGCTGTATTTTGAGTGAAAAATCAGACCTAATCTATCCCTGCAGTTCACGCAAATTAGGGGCTGATTTGTGTGCAGTTCCGTTGTGTAACGGGTCCAAAACAGTCCGTTATTTCATTACAGTTCAGGGCTGTTCTGTAACATCCCAGATTTTCGGGACTGTTCTAGAAGATTCTCGGACCGGTGTTTTAGTCTCGGAGCATGATGATGATGAAGAATAAGAGTTTAAGTGATGTTATATGAGTTGGAATATTTGATTTTGAATTTTCGTCGCGTCAGAAAACGCGGAGGATCAAAAGTCAGTTGCACGATTTTCGTAAAACGCGTAAAGTTTGTGGTTTTGGTCACGAAGAGATCAAACAAACTCCGATTGAGCTGATTTTTGGACCATCGGACTCGTTTTTCCGAGACGAACAACTTTCATGTTGAACACTTTTCGAGAATCGCATCAAAAGGGCTCCGAAATTGCGATATTCCAGAAGGTTCCAGAATAGGGACTGATCAGTAAATTCGCAGGGTCTAAATTGATATTTTCCAGCATGGTATATAAAGCCTTAAGGTTTCAAAAAATTGCAAAGGGGGCGAAAATCTCAAAACTCCTCTCAACCCCCCCCCCACGATCCTTCACGCCCTTTTTGGAGTTGTGGTCGCGCTGGCGGCCTGCCGGCCAATGCCGGCCGGCGCGACTACCCAGGTCGAGAGACCCAGCCACCGTGCAGCTGATGGTGGCCGGAGGAGGAGCTAGGACGCCGGCGATCGGCGACAGGGAGAAGAAGAAGGTACAGCCATGGGTTGGTCGGATCCGGCTCATCGGTTCGTTTCACGGCCCGAGCCACCTACCAAATCGAAGCCCTTGACGAGTACTACGAGTGTGCGGGGCTGATTTCACCGAACAACGGCCGATTGCACGTGAAACGAGGAAGAAAGCCGCGGTGAACAGTAACACCACAATGAACAGTAGCTCCGATCGAAATTCCGTCAACAGCAGCGATTTCGTATGGCCGTCGGGAGTTCGAATATGGCCTCGGAATTTCGGTACGACTTTCCGTTCAAAATTTCATATTTCAAAGTGTATCGATTTGTATTCGGATGTTTCCGGTAGTTCCGTAGTTTAGCGAATTCCTTTTATATGAATTGGACATGTTTTAATATGTTAAAACGATAAATGTGGTAGAATCCAGGAAGGATCAGATGAGATATGATCGATCCGGTAGAATTAGCGAGTTTCCGGTAAAACGGAGTTTCTCGCGCGATTGAGCGTAGATGGTCGTAAACATATTTATGATGTAAATAATGTATTTCGAGAGTAATTGAGTATTCATACATTTGTGGCACTTTAGGTACGGAGGCGTCACTGCGACACCCTAGGTACGGGGTTAGCATTCAGACCACAGCGACACCCTAGGTACGGGATTAGCATGCCAGGTACGGCATGTGGACTATTCAGACATTAGTGGCTCTCTAGGTACGGAGACGTCATTGCGACACCCTAGGTATGGGGTTAGCATTCAGACCATAGCGAAGCCCTAGGTACGGGGTTAGCACGCCAGGTACGGCATGTGGACTATTCAGACTACTGCGACACCCTAGGTACGGGGTTAGCATTCAGACATTTGTGGCACTCTAGGTACGAAAGCGTCACCGCGACACCCTAGGTACGAGGTTAGCACTCAGACATTTGCGGCTCTCTAGGTACGGAGACGTCACCGCGAAACCCTAGGTACGGGGTTAGCATTCAGACATTTGTGGCTCTTTAGGTACGGAGACGTCACCGCGACACCCTAGGTACGGGGTTTAGCACTCAGACATTTGTGGCTCTCTAGGTACGGAGACGTCACTGCGACACCCTAGGTACAGGGTTTAGCATGCCAGGTACGGCATGTGGACTATGTGGACTACCGAGGACTACTATGGACTATGTGGACTACCGTGGAGTATGTGGACTATGTGGACTACCGTGGAGTATGTGGACTATGTGGACTACCGTAGACTACCTTGGAGTATGTG
The DNA here is from genome assembly GCA_019454045.1 of Zanthoxylum bungeanum. Classification (NCBI taxonomy): domain Eukaryota; kingdom Viridiplantae; phylum Streptophyta; class Magnoliopsida; order Sapindales; family Rutaceae; genus Zanthoxylum; species Zanthoxylum bungeanum. Next base: position 49,400 of record SKCR01043353.1, on the reverse strand, counting down.
GACTATGTGGACTACCGTGGACTACCGAGGAGATGTGGACTATGTGGACTACCGTGGAGTATGTGGACTACCGTGTACTACCGTGGAGTATGTGGACTACCGTGGACTACCAAGGAATATGTGGACTACGTGGACTACCGTGGACTACCGTGGAGTATGTGGACTACCGTGGACTACCGAGGAGTATGTGGAGTATGTGGACTACCGTGGACTACCGCGACACCCTAGGTACGGGGTTTAGCATGCCAAGTTTGGCACTGTGGACTACCGCGACACCCTAGGTAAGGGGTTTAACACTATCAACTCAGCACAACAGGCAGACCAGGTGACAGATGGCGAGCCAGGTAAGTAAAAATACATTGCACGTACTTTGATAAGATTGTCATTGTCACACACTGCACAAGTCCCATCAAAGTGGGGGCGACTGTAGGCATTGCATTTTTGCATATCAGCCCGATGATGAGTCTCGTATGGAGACACTACCTCTTTAGTTGTGAAAGCCGCGGGAAACGGACGTTCGAAGGGTAAAGTTGGGAATTAGTATTTTGTCGGATTTAACTCGCTTGTTTAGCTTCGGGTTCGCTTGTTGGACCTCCGTTTTAAAACTTAATCTTAGCCCAAGCCCATTAAATCACATCCAATAATAATTAAAATATTTAAAATATATGTCACAAATTAAACTAAAATAAATTAAAACTAATTAAATTAAATTAAAACAAATTAAATGAAATCTAAATTAAATTAAATTAAATTAAAACCAATTATAACCAATTAAATCAAAACCAATTAAATTGAAATTAAATTTAATAACTAATTAAAAACCAATTAAACTAAATCAAAACAAATTAAATAACTAAATTGAAATTTAATTAAAACTAAATCTAATTATTAAACCTAATTAAATTAAATCAAATTCCAAAATTAAATTAATCATTTCCAAAATTTAAAATCACCTACCAAATTAAATAAATCAATCACCTAATTTAAATAATTCACCACCTAAATTACATATTCCTTGCCTTAAATAATCAAATTAAATACACCTAATATTAATTGATTTTATTTCCTTTCAAAACCATGCACAAAACAACAAACCCTAGACATCTTCCCTCTCTCTCATTCGGCAGCCACAAGCAAACGAAACAACCTAACAGCCCCCTCACTTCCACGCACAGTTCACGCCTGTCAACTGCTCAGCCTTCCACCTTCAACAGCCCCATAACAACTCATAAGCATCCCGTTTCAGCCCCCTCACACACGCCCTTGCCAGCCCCATAAGCATCACGTAACAGCCCCTTCCCCCTGAGCTCACCTTGCCTCACGCAAAAACTCTAGACCATAGCCCCTCCATATCTCTCAGCCCTCACTCTCGGCCACACCTCTCCCTTCATCTTCATCGACTAAACCAAATCATTCAATCAGTTCTCAACCGCCACAAACAGGGCATCCTCACTCACAAACAGACCTTTAACAGCCCCTTTATTAACAGATTCTCTCTCGGCAAAAAAAGCCCCCACCACACTGCCATAAGACACCTGCCCATTGACCTCGCCACCTAGCCCTTCCACAGTGTCACGCACTCAAAAACTTCATTGCTTTCCACTCACAGCCGCACCACAACAAGCCAAAACCCCTTCAGCCCTCACGTCATTAGCCCCTGGTCCACAAACAAACCTTCAGCGCCACCTATCTTTAGCCACTGCCTCACAATCACACGTAACAGACCAAGATCCTCAACGCCACAGTCCACTCAACACATCAATGGCCTCTTTACCTTAGCGCCACCTGTGCCACACTCACAATCACGCTTCAGCCATCGCCACTCTCACATTCACCAACCCATAATCACTCCACGCCTTCCCCTACAACTACCACAAAAACCAAGCCACGGCAACCCTTCAATGAGCCCCTTAATTGCCTAAGCCAAACCCTTCTCAACCGACACACCAAGCTTGCCTCACGCGTCAACACAGCGCCTACAAACCCTCCTTTAGCCCTCACTCACGTCTCATGTCCACATACCACCTTCACGCACATCCCCTTCGCACTTAGCCTCATTCACAAGCTCACTTCCTGCCCCTTAAACAGCCCACAAAAACTGCCTCTTAACTGACACCCCAAACAGCCCACTAACCGATTGAATAACCACCAAAAACTGCATTGAAACACAGCCTATTTGACCACCGAACCTGCCCTAAAACTGCCCACAAAACTGTCCAGAAAATTATCTAGAAAACTGCCAAAACAGTCCCCAAACAGTGACCAGAAAATAGAAGCAGAAACACCGTGAAACGGAGTAAAAACAGCAGCCCAAACAGTGAAACAGCGAGGAAATACGTTGGATTAGTGAACCAGAAAAGTTACGGAACATCAACCCTTCCAACGGCCGTGTAGCGCGCTTTCGAGAGACGACAAAAGAGGTTAGACCTGAGGGTACCCTTTTATCTATTATCTTTCGTTTCTTTTAATCGTTTATTAAATTTAATTCGCATGAGAGTCATTATTTGAATTGTGTTGTGGCCGTTGGATGAATGGATATGTGTTCCCTTTTGTGGTATATCGGATGGAAACCCGGACGTAAATTTCGTAGCCGAATCCGAATGGACGGTAGTGTCACACCCGTCCCCTTAGGTAGAGTAAGGGTGAGACGGAGACTAGAAACTGGCAGAGTTTCCCCTGTAATATGGACTAATCCTCCAAATACAAGGAAAAATCTAAACTGAAAATAAAATATCATCATAAAACTAGGATCTCCATGATCCAACTCAACATAATATCCATAAAGGAAAACACAATAACCTCAGAATCAATTAAAGGCTCAATGCCTATAACCACATAACAAATTCTCCCAAGAAATACATATCTAGAAATACAGTCTCAAAACATAATAAAGACACTCTACTGTTGGCACAACCTTTCTCTACTGGCAGGAAATGATGACGAAATAGTAGATGGAAAAGATAATCTACTAAACTGCTGAACCTGAAATGTTAAGGAAAGGGGTAAGCTCACGCTTAGTGCAATGGATCACAGCTTAGTGCCGTGGATAATCAAGTAACAAAGTGGATCGAACAAGTCTTTCATAATATAAATAAATACATAAGCTGTAAATCGATATCTCAAACATTTACTTGAAATCGTAAATCTCATTTCTCATAAAACTCAAATCATAAATCTCATTTCTCATAAAACTCAAATCATAAATCTCATTTCTCATAAAACTCATACTGCTCAAAAATACTCTGTAATGATAAATCTGTTTATTCATCTATATGCACAACCTTATGACAAATACGGCAAAGCTGGCAACATGGGGCTTCCCCACGGCAAAACTGGCATCCGGAGCAAACTGGCAACGTGAGACCTTATCTCACGGCAATAACTGGCAACATGAGACCTTATCTCATGGCAATAATCTGGCACATATAAGTACACAGGGTGCATCCTAACATAAAAATCATTTCCAAAATACATGCTCATATATCTCAAATCATGCAAGTTTCTCATATATCACAAACACATGATTTCAACATAATCAATATTCGATCCATACCTTATAGCAAAATATATAAACTTTCTAAAATCAAACTCATTTAATGCATTACCTTAAAATTCATTTAAGAAAACATATACATACTATATACTTTTGAAAACATCAATGTTACAGGCTTAACCACGCACCTGATGAGCTGACTACAGATAGAGGAACTATGCAGCAGGACCGCCCCTGCTTACGGTATCACGATCACCTAAAAGACAAAAGAATTTACTATAAGGAACATAATCCTAACTAGAATAGATGAAAGAATATGCGAGAAACGGGGTTCGGTCGCTCTCGCAAACTTAACGAAATTTAAGATTCGGAGGTCCGTTACTACTCGGAATTGTCTGAAATTCGCGGAGGAGACTCGGGAAATCGGCACGGAGACACTGTCCGGTGCGTGGTTTCCACGCGCTGTCCACCTAAAGCCGCGCGTGGGCCTCACGCGCCGCCACATAAGGCGCGCGTGAGCGCCACGCGCCGATCGGATGGGGAAAAAACGACGGTCGTGCATTCCTCTCCTCTCCCTCTCCCGGATCTAATGCCGCTGACGGTTCATCGATCGGAGTTCCGGATCAACGGGAAATCGAGAAAAACCATAAAAAGTTCTTACCGAGATCTCTTCAAAAATTGGAAGTTTCCCAAGGTGAAACCACCACCAAAATGATCCTCTCAACGAGACCTACACTTTTCCTTAAGGACTCGGTCGAATTTGAACTACGGATCGGGACCGAAACTTCTCTTTTCTCTCTTTTCCTTTTCTTTCTCTTTCTTTCTCTCTCCCTCACATCTCTCTCTGACTCTTCTTATCTTTCTTTCTTTCTTATCTTTCTATCTTTCTATCTTTCTTATCTTTCTATTATTTTTTTTTATTATAAAAGGAAGAGGTGGCTGCTGAGCGAAATTAGGGTGTGCGTGTGTGCGTTTAAAATATATACTTATATGTCAAAATTCGTTTGCCACCCTAAACTTGATCTGAACCGCATTTTAATTCCAACTTCCACAAACTTAATAATTTTAATCCTTAAATTTATTTGGGGTGTTACAGGTAGTGCGGTTTGCACTCGGGATACAATGCCACGTACCACTTGAGAGACACATATTTCGTTTCATCCAACCTTGGATTCGAGCATGATTTAGTCTAATATGTTATTTATCTTTTAAGCATGATTTAGTTGTTTATTTTTAAGCATGATTAGTTATTTATTTTGCATTTAGAATTTTCATTATGTTTATGTTGTTATTTGCTTTCCGCATTATATAAATGAAGTATGTTCATGAGATTGCCGTGTGTTGTCACGTGTTATGAGGACTTACTTTCCGAGCATGCAAACTTAGACATAGGATTTATCTTTATGAACATGAACTAGATATAGGTTGTTCTTGAGCATGTTGCGTTGATTCGATTAAAATATTGCACAAATCACATCATTACAAGTGGCATAAGTAAGGGACCATTCCGAACCCAACAGGTTTGAGGTCTTCCCTTGCGAGGGGTGAGTGCGGCCTTAAATCTTTGTCCCGGTTCACACCGGGTGGCGACTCCATGTTATTTCGTACTCCCAACTAGGCCGCGAGCCTAGAACAGCGTCGTCAGGTTCTGTGTCCTACAATGGGCTAGGGGGACGGCGAGACGTAACGCCCCTAGACCCCAGTTTGAGCTTCGGTGGTAGCATAGATTCACACCCCCAGCTCCAGTTTGTGGCTTGGGGGACGGCGAGACGTAACGCCCCAAGACCACCAGTTTCAGGGCAGATATGGCATGCTTTGGGGGACGGCGATACGTAATGTCCCAATGCCATGAGTTTGCATATCTGACTCTAGGGCGTATGGGGGGACGGCGAGACGTAACGCCTCCATGCGTCAGTTTTTTACAGATACTCAGATATTAGTTTTCAGAAAGAGTTTTGAAATAATCAGATTTTCAGAAAATAGTTTTCTAAGATACAGAACTCAGAGAAAGTTTTAATTTTCAGATTTTCAGCTTTTAGATTTCAGATTTTACACAGCTTTTAGATTTTCAATATATAGTTTTCAAAAGCCAGATTATAGTATACAGCTTTCAGAAAACAGATTTTAGAGATGGTTTCCAGAAATTAGAGATTTGAAGGAGGTTTTCAGTAAGTTTGATTTTAATAGAGATTTTCAGAAAGAGTTTTAGAAAAGGTTTTCAAAAAGTATCTCCTAAACCATATGGTATGTTCAAGTTGGAAATAGATTACCAGTTATGCATATAGATTATATATTCTATTTATCATTTGGAAGTATATAGTTGGCTTTAATATGTATGATGACATGTTTGCATCAGTATGCATATACGAATGACTTTGCGTGAAGCATGTTTTTATTGAAGTAACATTTTAAAGAGTACAACTGCATGGTAATATAATCTTATTTAAGTGTACAGATAGCAACGATGATTATATGAGTTGTATGCCTACTAAGAGAGAACACATGGTGAAAATGCTAGGACGTGTTGTAATGATTACATGCGTATGTATACATGATCAGTGATAGTAAGTTAAGTGTCTAAAGAGGTAGTATTTTAGTTCAACCGATTTGATGATATTTCAAAAAGAATAAAAGAAAGAAAGTTATAAAGATCACTTAAGTTTAGTTGCAAAGAGAAGTTAAATAAATAGAAAAGTGAGAAGTTAATAGATTAGCATAGCAAAAGCGCGATGAAGTTTAATATGATATTTATTCAAAATGTAGAGACTTGATGCGTATGATGTAGAGGTGTGGGAATAATAGTTAGAAAACATGGTTATGTATAACTAAGCAGACAAAAGGATTAGTATCAAGTAATATTGAAATAAGACAGATAAAAGTCATTTGATTATTTCAACTTGATGATGTTTTAATGGTTTCTTAATCAATTCAAGCTAATATCGAAACATAATGTAGACTTTGTATGTGTTGTATGCTCAAATTATGAGCAGGGTACTTACTGAGTCATTATGACTCACATCACTTTCGTTTAAGTTTTGCAGGTCAGTAGCAGTCTCTATAACTTGCAGCAGTTTGGTGAAGACTTTGAAGATAATGGATCGCCCCAATTGCAGTCGAGAGAGTGCTGAGTCCTGGGTTGAGTTATGGGTCCTCACGGCCATTGTCTATTGCATTTGTATCATATATGTATAAAACATGTAATAGTATGGTAAATTTTGAGTTCTGGCCAGAGGCCAAGTATTTGCATTTTGTTTACTGAGTTCAGGCCTGAGGCCATGTTGAGTGATGCATTAATGTTGAGTTACCGGCCGGAGGCCGAGATTGTTGTGTTCTTGTTGTATTTGGATGCTGGCTACAGGCCAGGTTGCATGATGTTACGAATACATCATGCCGAAATTTCGTTAGAATCAGAGGCTTATGGAGATGGGTTTTCCTGTCTCCTGCCGGTAGCATTCTGGCCTGGGCGGGATGTTACATGTTCAGGGACTGTTTTGGGGGCATTCCGGGGCTGAAATCTTGTCCGAAACAGAAGCAAAATTTCAGTATACCTGCTGGTCAGATTCGACAACTTAAAAGGAAGGACAGAAAAAAATTTCAAGTTCGATCCGTGAGCCTAAGTCGCTTCCGCTGCACGAGGAAAGCGTTTCCTACAACAGGACGTAAAACCAGATAAAGATCTGAGCCACAATCACAACTACATTTCAATTTACTATTTTGATTTTTTTAAGCTATAACCTTTCTTATTAGTAGCAGTGTTGTAGATTCATTGTCAATACCACACGAATCATGTGATGTCTTCTAAACTCTAGTTCTTCTTATTCAAACATTGGGGAACATGCCTCAATTTGGTTGGGGGAGAGGATAGTTGACTAGAATATTTTTATTTTATTTTATTTTTAAAAAAATTTATTTTGTGTGTAAAAAATAAAAAAATATTTTTGTTTTTATGTTATTTATTAACAAGTTATTTTTGTTCATTTCCTTTTAAATTATTTAACATTGTGAATTTTCCCTAAAAATTGTTTAAATTTATTTCCATATGCTCATTTGACAAGTATTATCAATATACATGATAACATATGATCATGGGTTGTAAGTGAAAATTTTGTAATATTCAGTTCTCTAGTTTGTTGGAGGCAGCACCTAAAAACAATAGAGTTTGTATTTTTATTTCAAAAATAAAAAAAACTAACCAATTTTGTACTTAGTAATCGGACATCTTGCCTCAGCAAGCAGTGATTGTTTGCGTAAAACGGTAGAGCTTGAGTTTTTAAAAAAATGTGAATAAGTTCGATTTCGTAACCTTTCTAACTCGATCAATTAAGTCCGTATGAGTGTTTTAACACTTAGTGTCCTAAGACCAACTGGTCTGTGAGTCACTGACCCAAAGCTCGTTACATGGGTTAAAGAGAAAACTTAAGAAAATCAAACACTTCTTTTTTACATTTGAGATCTGAATAATTAAGTCTGTAGAGGTGACTTAACACTTAGTGCCCTAAAATCAACTGGTTTGAGAGTCACTGGCCTAAAGCACGTTACAAGAGTTAAAGATGTATTATAAATAAAAAAAAAATGTATATAAATAAATTATCATTGCCAAAAGCTGTGAATTTTGATATAACTTTAAGACAAAAAGTTAATATATTTTCAACAAGACTTGTGAATATTGTGAGTAGAATGAATGAATGAATTGATATTTTATTTTATGTGTGTATGGAAGAATGGTAAAAAGTACAAGATAATTTACTTATTTGATGATGTAGAAAGAAAAAAAATATTTACTCACTTGGATAAGAATTTTTTTAAGTTTTCGCTTAAATTACTAGGGAATAATAATCTCAGCACCTCATTTCCTCAACAAATTTCCACATGTCTCTCTCAAACTTTGTGGGATGAGCTCTTGTGTGTATTTTTCCTTTTGTAATTTATTTTTCTTTTATTAATAAAATTATTAGTGTTTTTATTTATATATTGTTTTGCTAATTTTTATCATGTGGAGTAAAGGGTGAAGCTAGTGGTATAAAAATATATGTGATTTTTATTTATATTATATTTTATAAATTGTGATAATTTCTCAAATATAATTCATACTCATTTCAGTTTATTTAGGACACTTGACTAGCTGTAAACAGTTACCAATTGACATAGATAATACTTAAATCCCATAAATAAGAGAGAGTGGACTAATAAATATCTGAATTAATTATAGAGAATATGGTACCGCCTATATGACTAATTTTATATATTTGACATAATTAAGTACCTAACTGGACTTGTTATAGACAAATATTATCACCGACTTTATGTCTGGTTTTATATGTTTTAGCATATTTAAACATTGGCAGGACTAATTATTGACATGACGAATTACATGTGTTGGCATAATTAATACCTGATAATTATAAAATAAATTGTTTGGGAAATAATTATAATTTATATTTTATAAAAAATAAAAATTATTTATGTGCAATAAAATAAATTTTGAAATATTTGAATATATACAAATAAATGGCATTATCGAAAAAAATTACTTGGAATTCAATCCCTCGTGCTTTCAGCCCCATTCCACAAACCGTCCTCCATCAACCTTTACTCACATAGTTAACAATTAATTGTCAAATTTTAGCTCTCAAATTCCTAGAGCACTTCACTGTCATTCTCATGCATTTGCCTCAAAAATTGCCACCTGTTTGACTTTTGATGCCAAAATTTTCCATGCAATTGAGTATGAAAGTGAAACCGTGATAAATGGGCAAGCAATTTTCCATGCGTACAAGTCCAACAAAGAGAGAAGGTACCTTTTGGCATCATAAATTCAAGTCTTCATCTAACCTAAGGGTCTGTTTGGTTCAACGAAGGGGAGGGGAGGGGAGGGGAGAGATTTTAATTAAATATATGTTTGGTTCAAAAGAGGGGAGGAGAGAGTTTTTTATTAGATATATGTTTGGTTCAAGAAGAGAGGGGATGAATTTTAAAACTAATTTACTATTTTATCCTTATAACCTGTTATAAATAAAATTAAAACAATATAGACTTATGTGCACAGTACACTCAATTTTCATTATAACATGCAATTGGATCATAACTGTTTCTTGTTTTCATTATAACATGCAATTGGATCGAAAGAGATTGTTCATGGTGTATGAGAATGTAAATGTAAATGAAACTGCTTACTTGTTGCATAGAGGTGCCGTAATCATATAGCTATGTTTCTTGCATGATTGCTGATTTTGAATAATCAAACAATATAACATGCAATTGAAGAAGCACGTAAAAATATGTGCACAGCAATTGAATAATCAAACAATATAACTTATGTGCATGGGACAAAACATAATAATTTATGTGCACAGCAAAAAGAATGAATAAAAGATAGACATACCTGATTGAAGAAGCACGTAACAAGAAACTAGGTAACTGCAAAAAAGAAGAAGCAAATACTAGGGTTTAATTGGTGAAGTAATTTAAGATTTTTTAATTAGGACAATTTAGGAATTTTAAAATATAAGTAGGGATAATTTAGTCATTACATTTAAAATTTTAATTCTCAATTTCTCTCCCCTCCAAAACCCCCCACTTTTGGAGGGGAGCTAAAATTGGCTTAGGAGAGATTTTGCTCCCCTCCCCTCCCCTCCAAAAAATTGAACCAAACAAAAAAAATTTAAAATAATCCCTCCTCTCCCCTCCCCTCCAAAACCCCCAACCAAACACACCCTAACTGAAGCCATCTTTCAACATAAAATAAAATAATAAGTCGCACGAAGGGCCCGGCATAGAGAGTCACTGAAATTTTAGAAATTACAAATTGTAGTTCATACTGTTAAATATTTCACCTTATTTTCCAAATTCCTTCGATTTTTGTTAGAAAATTCTTGGTAACTACTACGAGTTAGGAAATAAAATACTAGTAATTATTTTATCATCATTCTATAAATATCCATCTACTCATATTATTTCCCCTAGTATAAGAAAAATGGGCTCTAGGATTTTCATTCTTTTAGCTTTAGGTCTTGTTATGGCTGTTCTTATTCTTCTCACCTCTTCGGATGTGGCAGCTGCTAGAAACCTTGCTGAGACTTCCACTAAAATGCTAAAAGGTGAGCTCCTTCGTTTCCGTATTAATTAATTTGGTGTCTTCATAACATAATTGATTAGATTAATTTTTTTTTTTCCGTGGAACTCATTTGTCAAATATTTTCGATTATAATTACATGACTCATAAGATCTTGTGAATAATATTGAATCCATAATGATCTACTATTGTCATTTTAAGATAGATTTTATTATGAAAATATTTTATTTTTTGATTTGTTTGGTAATTTTCAGAGAGATTATATAATAAAAGGATTTTATTTTTTTATTTGTTTGATAACCTAAAATTATCATTTTGAAAGATATTATATAATGAAAGAATTATATATGCTATTAAATTAAAATCAAATAATCAGAGCCGCTAATTAAGCCACATCAAAATAGGTTTTTGAATATATTATCTCTGTTAATCCTAATCATTGATTGTATTTTCTTTCACCCACTGAATGGTACACATATTAGCATTTTATGTTTCATGTTGAATATAAATCTCCTTGCCATGGTCAAATGAACAAATTTCTAATTAACCAAAATATCCAAGACGTTAAAATTATAAAAGAACAAATTACGGTTATTTTCTTCAAAAGATAAGAATAGTTATGTATGTTTGAAAGTCTTCTTTATCCTTTAACAGAAAAGTTTCAATATTAAAATAAGGGCTATTAACTTATTATCATTTCGCTACTTCAAAAATTACAAAATAAAAAATGATCACAAGATATATTGGGGTGTTATATTTATTGTTATATATTTACATAATTTTCATTTTATTACAAAACTTACCTTTCCCTATCATTTCTTTACAAAAAAAAAAATTATATTTTATTATTATATCCTACACCAATTTGTTTACGTTTTATTATAAGAAATATTAGGAAATAACTGTAGTAAATTGTAAAAGTATATATTAGTAAAATATAATTTTTTAATAAAAATAGAATAGTAAAATATAAAATTTAAAAAGATTTATAAGTAAAATGATATACATGTTTATAAATTTCTTTTAATAAATTTGTCTTCTGCAGCTGAGGAGGAGGCCACAGAGAAAAATGGAGTCTATTACTTGTCAAATTATCCACCTGGCTGTCCTTATAGCAGGTTCCACGATCCGTCTGGCTGTCCCTAAAAAAAAAAATAATAATAAAAATAAATAAATAAATATAAACAGTCAAACTTTACTATTTCTCTTTGTAGATTGTTGAATTATATGTTGTAAAAGATATGTGTCATCAAACAGTAATATAACTTGCAATCAAACAGATCAAAACAACAAAAGTAGATCTAGATGCATGAAACCCTAAAACCAGAAAACCATTAAAACAAACCAGAAAATGGAGATCACAGAATTGTCCAAGTCGAGATGATCTCTGTCCTTAAGAACTTATTGGCTCCGTCACGGGTGCTTTACGGATTCGTTTTGCCAACGTTCTCCCAGGATTACTTGGATTCTTCTTGTTCAAGGAGCACTCCTTAACAAGTGTATGAACTTGGATCCAAATGGTGGATCTCTCTCTCAAAACAAAGAAAACAAAACACAATGCCTTTTCATTCTTGGATATTAATTGTATATCTTCTGTATTTTCATTTGGAATAAAAGCCTTCTTATATAAGGCATGGAGGGGTGCCAATAGGGCACCCCTTGGGGTGGGTTGCAACCCTCCAAGGATTGTAACCTCCCATACACCCCTTGGGAATTCCAATATATATAAATACATATACATATCATATTTAATGAATTTGAGGAATTTACAACAATCCCCCACAATTCTTCAAATATTCATTTAGGCACGTGAGAGAGATACCGTGAGCTAAAGCTGCATCGAAATAGGTAGCTTTCGCCTTGAACCTTTCCTAGTGAGTGACAATCGGATTTACTTGGCAAACCAGTGACCCATAGTCTTGAACTGTTCTGCCGTGGTGTAAACCAAGACAATTGCCAACACACAGCTTTAATTCGACCATTTACCCGTTCTACGGTTGTTCATTTTGGCCCTGAACAACGGTCCTGGATTCTTCAAGCACTTTAGGGTAACCCGCCTTTAAAGATTCCCATGGAAGCGGCCTCACTTCTTACTTGAAATAGGTGATCTACTATGAAGAGGTAATCTGTCTTTACCCCCATTAGGACTCATCTCCTAATATAGTGATCATTAAAAGCCTTAGCTTATCCTAACCAATGACAGACAGCACTCAGCGTCATTATCGGAATGGGAAAGAGTACGGAACTCTTCAGTGCTTGTTTTGAATTGCACAAAGTTTCTGTTGTCCTTTTGAACCTAGATCTTGGGATCTCCAGTCAACTAGGTTGGGTTTCCACAGTGACAATTCTTAGATTATAGGCTTCAAGCCCATTCCCCTCGATGACTTCTCAACTTGCTCTCGAGGTAAACCTTTAGTATTGGATCCGCTAGGTTTTTCGCTCATCGCTTCTACCAACATAATCGATCTACTTCGAGACGCAATGAGAGCAGTGACCTATGGTATTGTGTCTCCGACGTATGTGTCGAGACTTACCATTATACATTGTGTTTTGGGCTCTCCCAATAGCCGATAGGCTTTCACAATGTATGCTAATCGTTGGCACCGGTTTGGCCCAACTAGGAATATCCTCCAGGAAGTTTCTAAGCCATTCTGCTTCTTCCGCTGTTTTGTCTAATGCTATGAACTCTGATTTCATAGTAGACCGGGCAACACATGTTTGCCCCGAGGATTTCCATCACACGGCTGCATTACCAAGTGTGAAACAAATCCAACCGTAGATTTGGAATCCACTACATCAGATATCCAGCATCGCTGTATCCCTCTAGAACAGCATGATATCTCTCGTAATGTAGCCCATATTTTGAAGTTTCTTATACCTCAAAAACACTTACTATGGCTTTTCCAGTGGTTATGTCCTGGATTGCAAGTATATCTGCTAAGCCTATTCACAGCTTGAGCGATATCACTTCGTGTGCAATTCGTGAGATACATCAGACTTCCGATGATCCTTGAATACTCTAATTGCGATATGCTTAAGCCAGTATTCTTTGATGGGAAAAAGTTAGGTTAGCTACTCCCAAATCTTTCATATCAAATTTGCTGGTTAACACTTTCTTGGTAAACTGAATCAATTCATGATTATTACCAATTATCAGCATATCGTCTACATAGAGACAGACAATGACATATCATTCTTGAGTTGATTTGGTGTATAAACACTTATCAAACTCATCGGTTTTAAACCCACTTGACAACATCTCTTTGTCAATGTTCTCATGTCATTGTCTAGGTGCTTGTTTTAATCCGTACAAGGATTTTACAAGTTTGCACACCTTCTGTTCTTATCCAGGAACATTAAACCCTTCTGGTTGTTCCATGTAAGTCTCTTCATCCAATCCACCATTCAAGAATGACGTCTTTACATCATTTTGATGTATTTCAAGACCAAATATAGCTTCTATGGCTATAAGCATTCTACTGATGTGATACGAATCACTGGTGGATAGGAGTCAAAGTAAACAAGACATTCTTTCTGTCTATAATCTTTTATGACAAACCTCGCCTTGTACTTATCTTTGATCCATCCATTTTCATCTTTCCATTTGTAGCCCAGTGGCTTACAACCTGGAGGAAGATCAACCAACTCCCAAGTATGGTTCTGTAGGATTGAATCAATCTCACTCATAGTCGCCTCTTTCCACAGAGGTGCCTCCAGCGAAGACATTGCTTCTTTATAGCTTCGAGGCTCATTTTCTAACCAGTATGTCAGAAAATCGGGTCCAAATGACTTAGACGACGTCTAGGTTCATTTGCCTCAACATTTCCATGTTGAATTTGACTCTTGGTCAACCTGATCACTGTCATTGACAGTATCAACAGATCTTTTGAGAGACTCTCTTCTTTGTCTTTTCTTACAAGGAAATGTCTCTTCAAAAAATATTGCATTCCTTGACTCAATCATCACATTTGGATTGATGTCAGGAATCTCATTTTTGTGTACCAAGAATCGATACGCACTACTATTGCACGCATATCCGAAGAATATACAGTCAACAGTTTTAGTAGGTCATATTCCACCTTCTTAGGTTTAGGAACCATCACCTTGGCAATTGGCAAGACACCCCCACATTTACAGATATTTGTAGGAAGGTACATAACCTTTCCACAACTCATATGGTGTCTTGTCCAATCTTCTGTGTGAGGAAGCTTGTTCAGAACGTAGTTTGCGGAAAGCAGGGCTTTCCCCCACAAGTTCTGAGGTAAACCAGAACAAGTCAACATGGCATTCATCATTTCCTTCAACGTTCGGTCTTTGCACTCAGCAATCCCATTTTGTTGAGGAGAATAAGGAGCAGTGGTTTCGTGAATAATTCCGTGCACAGAACAATATTCACCGAATGATGAAACATATTCACCACCTCTATCACTCCTGATTCTTTTGATTTCCTTGCCAAGTTGATTTGCAACTTCGTTCTCAGTGTATAAAGCTCTCAATAGCTTCAGCTATGCTCCTCAGCAAATACACTTAACTGAATCTTGTGCTTTCATCGATAAAAGTGTCAAAGTACTTTTTACCGCCTCTTGTTTGCACAACATTCATGTCACATACGTCAATGTGTACAAGTTCCAAGGGTTCAGAACTTCGTTCTATGATGTTCTATGTATTTTTGATTCAACTCATGCCTCACACTTATGTTGGCTATCAATGCAAATTTAGGTATAAGGTCCATGTTAATTAATGTACGTAATGTATCATAATTAACATGTCCTAACCTCCCATGCCATACATTTTGTGATTCAATAATATAAGCAGAAGTTTCAGCTTTATTAATAGCACAATTGACAGTCATTGAAAAGACCCTCAGCGAGGTATCATTTTCCTACATAAACATCATTTTTGGTCAAAACAATCTTGTCAGAAACAAATACAAACCCGAGATCGAGTTCTTCCGAATATCTGGAACATGCAAACATTCTTATATGTAAGCTCTGTTCCGGATATTATTTTCAGAACTACTGTGCCTTGTCCAACCACTCTAGAGGTAGACGAGTTTCCCATTGTCAGATGATCGCCGCCATCGACCTTTCTGATACGAGGAAAACATCTTGCTATCAGCACAGATATGACGAGTAGCCTTACTGTCTACCCATCATTCTCTCGGATTCCCAACCAAGTTGGCTTCAGTTACCACTGCTGAGAGATTCATTTCTGAAATCTCATCAGTTAACTGCTCATCTTCAGCGACATAGGCATATTTCCTGCCATTGTCCTGAGATATATTGTTTCTGCAGTCCTTTGTCATATGACCGCTCTTTTCACAGTTGTAGCACTTCCCATTGAACTTCTTATTCGCTTGGGAAGAATCAGCTTCACTGTTCTTTCTTTTCTTGCTACCATTTACATCCTCAAAGATGTTGGCCTTAGACTCCATAGTCTTGTAGCTGGCCTTCTCGGACATTAAGTTGTCCTGTTCGATTCTCAATCGAACTCCAAGGTCTTCAAGGCTCATCTGCTTCTTTTCTGTGTTGCAGATAGCTCCTGAAATCCTTCCATGATGGAGGCAACTTTTCAATTATAGTGGCAACTTGAAACGTCTCACAGAGTTTCATCCCTTCATCCAATATTTCATGAATGATCTATTGTTGTTCACCCAACTGAGACATCACCGTCCTTGAAACTACCATCTTGTAGTCCAGGAACCTACCCACGACAAATTTCTTTTGTCCGGCATCTTCAGTTTTGTACTTCTTCTCGAGAGATTCCCAGAGAACCTTCGCAGAAGTCATGCCTTGGTACACATTGTACAGGGTATTGTCAAGACCACCCAAAAGGTAGTTCTTGCATAAAAAGTCTCCAGACATCCAAGTCTGTTCTCGCTCTTCCTTGGCCAATTCAGATTCTCCCTCCACAGGACCCGGAGAATCTTTGAGGAATTTAGCCAACTGGAGAGTTGTCAGGTAGAACAGCATTTTGTTCTGCCACTGTTTGAAGTTTGCCCTACCAAACTTCTCCGGTTTTTCTCCATGAGAGACCGGTACTGTGATGTTTCCGCTAATCATGTATAACTGGAAACAAACAGAGTTCACTATGTCTTCAAAAGATAAATTGTTCAACGACCAACAAATGATCTTGTCTCAAGTGATATACCAAATATCCACTTGTTGTTATATTGGACAGTAATACCAATACACACAAGTCCTTGAATTTCCAACCAAGAATTCTTATGAAAAGTAAATAAAGGAATATCCTTTAACTACTTTCTCAATAGAACCTCTTAGCAATTCAATCTCAATATCTCAATTTTCCAATAGCACAATTAATACGATAAGTGTAGATATATAAATGTTAATCAAGATTGGATGGAATTACTTGTGTAATATTTACACTTTAAATTCTCAACCAATTATGCAACAACCAATCAAATTCAACTTTATCACTATGTTGTATGCTTGTGATAATTGAACAACTTAATAATAACTTAAATCTATACTACCAAGATTAATGTATTTACAGTATATGACTAACCAAGTTAATATTAATTAAAGTTTGTAGTTTATATACTTACAGGACAAAGTCGTTAGTGTCACGTTCGTATCTATGTTCGAACGAGACTGTCCAGTGTGTGTGCGTTCGTGTTGCGTTTGATAACGCGTTCGAACGGTGTGATTCCAGAGAGTTCACGTTCGTATAGCGTTCGTGAACACGTTCGAACGGAACGATTCCAGAGAGTTTACGTTCGAGTAGCGTTTAGGACGCGTTCGAACGTTCTAAGGCAGAAGGCTTGCGTTCGAGTTGCGTTTGAAGACGCGTTCGAACGTTCTAACGAAAGTTCAAATATTTAGCCTTCGCGTGCGTCGGCGTTCGAACGCCCTACGGTTTTTCATGCACAGTTCGTATTTTCCAGAAAATATTCAAACCCTAACATGCGAATTACTATCTAATAACATTAAAGCAATAAGTTCTTAAGATTGTTGTAAAATATGTGTCATCAAACAGTAATATAACTTGCAATCAAACAGATCAAAACAACAAAAGTAGATCTAGATGCATGAAACCCTAAAACCAGAAAACCATTAAAACAAACCAGAAAATGGAGATCACAGAATTGTCCAAGTCGAGATGATCTCTGTCCTTAAGAACTTATTGGCTCCGTCACGGGTGCTTTACGGATTCGTTTTGCCAACGTTCTCCCAGGATTACTTGGATTCTTCTTGTTCAAGGAGCACTCCTTAACAAGTGTATGAACTTGGATCCAAATGGTGGATCTCTCTCTCAAAACAAAGAAAACAAAACACAATGCCTTTTCCATTCTTGGATATTAATTGTATATCTTCTGTATTTTCATTGGAATAAAAGCCTTCTTATATAAGGCATTGAGGGGTGCCAATAGGGCACCCCTTGGGGTGGGTTGCAACCCTCCAAGGATTGTAACCTCCCATACACCCCTTGGGAATTCCAATATATATAAATACATATACATATCATATTTAATGAATTTGAGGAATTTACAACATTATATTGAATACAATATCAGCAAATGAGAAACATGCATGAAAAATAATATAATTCAATACCTTCCTTTGAAAAGATGTTGGTTTGTTTCCCTCCTTGCAGATTTTGCTAGTTTGTATATGTTCATTGAAACTACTTTCCACGCTAATAATACAAGAAAATGGACATTTAATACAAGACATTAATTTTGTATATGTTCTCTAAATATCCATAGTCTCCTTCATGTGGATACAATACAAGAAATGGACATTTGATATCCAATCTTTTAGCATCGAAACTACTTTCGACGTTAATAATCACTTTTCACATATTCTTTTATTCGACGTAAATAAAATATAAATTTTTAGTGTCGAAATAACAGTTCGACATAAAAGGGTAAACTTTTAGCGTCAAAAATAACTAATGGAACGCAAAAGTTATATCTTTTATTTTCATTTATATAAACATTCATAGCAGCAAATCTTAATAGACTATGTATTTCTTTTATTTAATAATTTTAAATATAATAACAAAAATAAGTATTAGAATAAAAATATAATTGCACTATTATTTGGTAAATTTATTTTTTATAACGATATTTTTCAAAATATTAAATTGAATATTTCGGAGCAAAAGTATCTTACACAATAAATTTGTTATACCCTTTAGCGTCGAATTATTCGACGCTAAAACTAATAGAATAATATTTATATTTTAATATTTTATATCTTTTAGCGTCGAATATATTCGTCGCCAAAGTACATCATTTAGCGTCAAAAAGTTTCGTCACCAAATAGGGATTTCAGCGTCGGGAAAATAGCATTTTTCGTCGAAAAGTTTTGGATGCAAAATGTTATACTTTAGCATCGAAATTTTTTATTTCGACACTAATTGTCTTTTTGTCCACTTTTTGGTGTCGAAATTTTAGCGTCGAATTATTCGACTCCAATGGCCTTTAGCGCCAAATTGTAGAATTTTAGCGTCGATATATTTCGACGCTAAAGACCCTATTTTTTGTAGTGATAGGGATTCAAGTCCATTAGTATATATTATAAGAGTTGATTTTCTATTAAATATTTAAAAGTAGATCATGTCAGATATCTCAACTACACCAACACATAACTGATTTAAGAAATTCTAATTAATTTTTTTATTATTGTAACGTCCTCAATTTGGGAAAGTTACTGGCAAATGACAGATTCCACTGCCATCTAAACCTTTGACAATAGCTGGAGTACACATTTTTGTAACATCCCCAATCCGGAAATATTACCGGCAGGTGGCAGAATCCCACTGTCACCTAAGCCTCTGACTGAAACTAGAAATCAACCATATATGCAAACATTTTCTCATCAAGTAGAACAACTGAATGAAATATTAAACATGACACGTACACAATTTGGATGTGAAACAACCACATATATACATAGATTTTGCATCACAGAAACTCAAAAGAAACTACATTCTATATGAATGTAGACGCAATGTGATGAACCCATAAAACTAGTGCTGCAGTGCTGCTCCTGTCCCGGTCCCATGTCTCTTAATAACAGTATTGGCTCACCAAAAGAAAGGCTCTGCAAAACCTGAAGAGTGGGGGTGAGTCTTAAAGAACTCAGTGAGTGGAACTATAAAACTAGAAAACAAACAGTATTAGAGATACTCATATTCAGTGCAGTAACTTTCAGAGTTCTTAAATCAAAAATCAGAGTTTTTCCTTTCAAAACTTTCAAAAACAAATAAGAAAACATCAGTATCATCATCAAAAATATCATCGGTCAATCTCTACATAATCCCATGGTCTTGGGGTGTTGTACGCACAGTCCCCCAAGCCACTAAACTAGTCAACAGTGGTGCTATCAGTGCCACCAACCTGTCTCTGAAATATTCGGGTCTAGGAGCGTTGTACTCACAGTCCCCCTAGCCCAATACCCAGGAACTAGAGGCATATGTCATCTCTAGTCCTGAAACCTGTGTGCACACGTCTATATCTGGTATCAATACCGATACCTATCAATGCCATGTCCGTCAATTCAATATCCGTCAATTCTATATCTGAATCAAGTAACATCTAAGGTGGGTTTTTCCCCCATGCCTCCAAAATCATAAATCCATATGTTTGTCCAAAATTATAAATCCATATGTTTGAAATCATTTTCATCATCAAGGCATTTATCAGAAACCAAGCTTTATCAAAGCTTAAATCATATTTCCCATTCACAAGAAATAATCATTTAGGTAAACAAGTAAATCAATGATCTGCAAAATCATAACCAAAATCACATTCAAAATTTTGAAATAAGTACTCCACTCACAGTGCTAAGGTAGGTTAGGTGTGGTATGGGGTGTCGGTGACCTCCAAGTGGCTTGTCGTTGATCTAATGCCAAAGAAACCGTTAGATTTTTATGTAATAAATGAGAAAGATATATACAATCAAAGGTAATTATTCATGCATATGGTACGACTTATCATGTGGTTACTCATCTATACAAAGCCCCTAGAGTGCCCCTGAACGTATTAAAATTAGACTAGAATGGTTTAAACCTTGCCGAGACTTCCACTAAAATGCTAAAAGGTGAGCTCCTTCGTTTCCGTATTAATTAATTTGGTGTCTTCATAACATAATGATTAGATTAATTTTTTTTTCCAGTGGAACTCATTTGTCAAATATTTTCGGTTATAATAAAAATGAATTAGATTATCCCATATGGGCTACAATTATCATTTTGAAAGAGATTAAAATTATATTATAATGAAATGATCTGAACCGCCAGTTAAGTCATATAAACATAAGTTTTTGGATACATTATCTCTCTTAATCTCAACAATTGATTGCTTTTTCTTTCACCCACTAAATGATACACACTATTATGTTTTATAATATATATATATTAGCATTTTATGTTTCATGTTGAAGTAGTGAAATTTACTACTATTATATCTTATACCAATTTGTTTACATTTTATTATAAGAAATATTAGGAAATAATTGTAGTAAATTGTATAAATATATATTAGTAAAATATAATATTTTAATAAAAATATAGTAGTAAAATATAAAATTTATAAAGATATATAAGTAAAATGCAATTTTTGAAGTAGTGAAATAAATTTTGTATAATGGAGTTAATTTTGTATACATGTATATAAATTTCTTTTAATAAATTTGTCTTGTGCAGCTGATGATGTTGAAAATGTGCATACAGACAAATTTGCACCGAAAGCAACTCATGCTGGCATGCAAACCAAAGAAGTGAGAAGGCTTTGGCAGCCAACTCATGCAACGCGTGAAGCAAAAAGTGTTGCAACGGTGCACACGTTTTGCTTCACTATAAATTAGAGCTCCCTAGGCCATTGTTAATTATCCCAAAGTGTGAGAAAATACAAGTTTTATTTGTAAAACTTGTATTTTATTCTTGAAGTAATAGAAATACAATTCGGTTTTTTCTCAAATCTTCTCTAAAGTGATCGGTGATTCACTACATGTGGTATCATGAGCTTTGGTTCTTCATTGGGATCGAAAAACCGAAGAACGGAGTTCGGCTCGGAAAATTCGAGTTCCGAAAAAGTTGTCAAAAATTCATTTTGAGGGTACCATCAGCTAGTTCATAGAGAGACGAGCACGTTGGTATTTTCCGACGACCAAACCGACGTCCAGAGCCTCCGCACGCGCCGTACGCGCCTTCCAGTGAGCCAACCACGCGCTTTCACGCGCAGCACGCGCTTCACGCGCATCCAGAGGTTGAAGATGCTGACGTGTCAGCCACGTCAGCACACGTCAACGCACAGTCAGCGCACAATCAGCACTCAGTCAGCCGCCACATCAGTGACACGTCAGCCGCCACGTGTCTGCCACGTCAGCATACGGGTCCCACACTGCCACGTCAGCTTGCCGCGTCAGCCGCCGCGTCAGCCGCCACGTCAACAAAGCCGGTCCCACCTGCCACATCAGCAGCCAGGTAAATTTCATTTAGCCCCCTGAAGTTTTGAAATTTATTATTTTGCCCCAGAACTTTTAGGAAATTTACAAATCAGTCCATGTGTCGGATTTAGACCAACGAAGTATCTATTCCACCATTTTTGACCGTTTCGGACGCAACGGTGACCTCGGATTTGTGAAATTTAGACTCGATTTTAGTGTATTCTCATTTTAAACTTTAAAACTTAAAATGAAGATGAAGGATTCTCATTCTGGTGCAATGATTAAATTGGCTGCCACTAATTACTCCCTTTGGGGACCTAGGATGATAGATTTTTTACATTGTAAATATTTGTTTGATGTCATCAAGTTGAAGGGAGAGAAACCAGAGTCTGTTAAGGAGTATGATTGGAATAAATTCAACAACAGAACCCTAGGTCAGATTAGGCAGTGGATCGGTCACAATGTCTTCCACCACATAGCACATGACACAAATGCTTATGAAATATTGAGGAAATTAGAAGACATGTTCCAGGCCAAAAAACTCGGAATAAAGCCTTAATCATGAGGCGTTTTGTGAACCTGAAACTACGGAGTGGAACTTTCGTTGCAGAACACACCAACGAGTTCCAAAGCCTGGTGAACCAGTTGTCTGCAGTAGACATGCAACTGGCAGACGAAGTTCAAGCCCTCTTGCTACTCAGTTCTCTTCCTGATAGCTTGAAGACTCTGGTGGTTACTCTCAGCAACTCAGCTCCAGGAGGCAAACTTACCATGCCTATGGTAAATGATGCCCTGTCAAATGAAGAAGCCAGAAGAAAAGACGTGGGCTCAGATCAAACATAAGCCCTTGTATCGGAGCAACGAGGAAGACAACATGAGAAATATCAAGGTGGGAGGAGAGACAGAAGCAAAAGCAGAGGCAGGTCACAGGACGGGAAAAAGACATACAAGTGCTTCCGCTGTGGCATAGTAGGCCACTTGAAGAAAAATTACCGGAAACTGCAACGGGAGCAGGGACAAGGCAATAATCAGCCGAAGAAAAATGACGAGGAGACACTAGTAGTTACTACGATAGATGTATCTATATACTCCAGCCAGGAAGAAGCATGCCTTCACACCGCAACTCAGGATGTCGAGTGGGTGGTAGATACTACAGCATCCTACCACGTCACTCCTCACAGGGATTTCTTCACAACATACAAAGCAGAAGACTTTGGAGCAGTGAAGATGGGGAATACCAGTTCTTCTCAGATAGTGGGAATTGGCGAAATATAGTTGCGGACAAATGTAGGGTATACAATAACCCTGAAGGAGGTCAGACATGTTCCAGAACTTCGGCTCAACTTACTCTCGAGGGTAGCCCTTGACAAACAGGGCTATGCTAGCCACTTCAGCAACGACACTTGGAGGATGATAAGAGGTGCCATGGTCATCGCCCGATGACACATCTGTGGAACCTTGTACAAGACTCGTGTGAAGATTTGTGCAGAAAGCCTAAATGTAGCTGAACGGGAGGCTTCTCAGAATCTGTGGCACCAGAGACTCGGTCACATGAGTGAAAGAGGATTGTCTACCTTGACAAATAAGGATCTAATCACCGTCTCCAAAAATGCTACTCTAGATCCTTGCAATCACTATCTATTCGGTAAGTAACACATAGTCTCTTTCAATTTCTTTTCTACAAAGAAATCAGAGTTACTTAGTCTGGTGTACTCTGATGTATGTGGTCCCTTGGAGGTAAACTCACTAGGCGGTAACAAATATTTTCTGATTTTTATTGACGATGCTTCTCGGAAAGTATGGGTGTATTTTCTGAAATCAAAGGATCAGGTCATGGACTATTTCAAACTGTTCCATGCCATGGTCGAGTGTGAAACATGGAAGAAACTAAAGTGCCTTCGTACAGATAATGGAGGCGAATACACTTCCAGTGAGTTCGATGCCTACTGTGGAAGCCACAGTATTCGACACGAGAGGACTGTTCCACGCACCCCCACAACACAATGGTGTCGCTGAAAAGATGAACCACACCATTATGGAGAAAGTCAGAAGCATGATCAGTATGGCTAAGCTGCCAAAGCCATTCTGGGGAGAAGCTGTTCGTGCTGCCTGCTACCTGATCAACATATCACCATCTGTACCGTTGAACTTCAAGATTCCGGAGAAAGTGTGGTCTGGTAAGAATCCCTCATATTCTCACCTCAGAATATTCAGATGTTTAGCATTTGCATATATATCCAAGGAGCTCAGGAAGAAGCTCGATGCAAGGACTACTCCATGCATCTTCATAGGCTATGGAGACGAAGAATTTGGATACAGGTTATGGGACCCGAAGGAAATGAAGGTCATCAGAAGCAGAGATGTAGTGTTTCTTGAAGACGAGACAATAGAAGACATTGAAAAGCCCAAGATGCCTTCTAAAACCAGTGCCGATAATGTCGATGCAAATCCAGACACAACCCCAGTACCAACACCAACACCAGTGGCCACAGATGATGATGGGGTGCAAGACATACCAGAAGCATAACCAGAGGAGGAAGGAGGTGTTGAGCAGGGGGAGCTGCAGCCTGCTCCATCAGAGGCTTCAGGATCATCCACAGATCCAGATGACAACAGACAGCCAGAACCTCCAGTACGAAGATCCGAGAGAGGCCGGATTCCACCAGTCAGATACTCAGGATCAGAATACATTATGCTTACTGACGAGGGGGAGCCATAAACCTTCAATGAAGCAGTATCTCATAAAGACAAAGACAAATGGCTGCATGCAATGCAGGATGAGATGGAATCTCTGCAGAAAAATAACACTTATGAGATAGTCAAGCTCTCACATGGAATGAAGGCACTGAAGAACAAATGGGTATTCAAGCTCAAGAAAGATGACAGCGGGAAAATGGTGAAACAAAAAGCTCAGCTAGTGGTCAAAGGATTCCTACAGGAAAAATGAATTGAATTTGATGAGATCTTTTCACCGGTGGTAAAAATGACTTCAATCCGAGTTATCCTAGGATTGGTAGCCAGATTGAACTTGGAGATTGAACAGATGGATGTCAAAACAACATTTCTTCATGGTGATCTGAATGAAGAAATCTACATGAAGCAGCCAGAAGGATTCAAGGTTTCAGGTAAAGAAAATATTATTTGCAAGCTGAAAAAGAGCTTGTAAGGGCTCAAACAAGCACCGAGGCAGTGGTACAAGAAGTTCGACTTATTCATGGTGGTTCAAGGCTACAAAAGAACTGCAGCAGATCAGTGTGTACACATTCAGAGGTTTCCATATGAAAATTTCGTTGCTCTTCTATTGTATGCAGATGACATGTTGATTGTTGGACAAGAAGCAGCGAAGATCAGCCAGCTGAAGAAGGAACTCTCCAAGGCTTTCGACATGAAAGACTTGGGACCGGCTCAACAGATTTTGGGAATGGATATTGTTCGTGACAGACAGAATAAGAAGTTTTGGCTTTCACAGGAGAGGTATATTGAACGGGTAATCAAAAGGTTCGATATACAGAAAGTCAAACCAGTCAGCGTTCCGCTAGCGCACCATTTCAAACTGAGTAAGAGTTCATGCCCCTCATCCAAGAAAGAGATAGAGGAAATGTCAGCAATACCATATTCTTCAGCTGTTGGAAGCCTAATGTATGCAATGGTATGTACCAGGCCAGATATTGCACATGCAGTGGGTGTAGTGAGCTGTTTTTTCTCTAACCCTAGAAAGCAACACTGGGAGGCAGTTAAATGGATTCTCAGGTACCTCAAGGGTACAACAAAGTTTCGTCTGTGTTACGGGGGAGCTGATCCGATCTTGGAAGGCTATACAGATTCAGATATAGCGGGAGATCTTAATGGTAGAAAATCTACATCAGGATTCGTTTACACTTTTGCAGGGGGAGCTGTGTCATGGCAATCAAGATTGCAGAGGTGTATTGCATTATCCACAACAGAAGCTGAGTACATTGCCATAACTGAGGCAGGAAAAGAAATGTTGTGGTTAAAGCGGTTTCTCCAAGAGTTAGGGATTAAATAGATAGAATACAAGATACATTGTGACAGTCAGAGTGCTCTGGACCTGAGCAAGAACTCAATGTATCATGCTCGGACGAAACACATTGACATTCGCTACCACTGGATACGCGAGGTGATGGATCAACAACTGCTGAGACTAGTGAAGATTCATACAGATGAGAATCCAGCTGACATGTTAACAAAGGTGGTTACCCGAGACAAGCTAGAATTGTGCAGAGACACAACCGGGATAACTATCAGATGACGTTTTTTTTTTTCAGATACAGATAACTATGATTGGCTTGATCCCAACTCAGGGTACGTAGGCAGTCATACAGATGCAGCCTTTGGAGGATCCGGTTTGGATGATTGATGGTCGGCTCAGATTTTGGGAAAATCTTCACCGAGTGGGAGATTTGTTGAAAATGTGCATACAGACAAATTTACACCGAAAGCAACTCATGCTGGCATGCAAACCAAAGAAGTGAGAAGGCTTTGGCAGCCAACTCATGCAACGCGTGAAGCAAAACATGTTGTAACAGTGCACACGTTTTGCTTCACTATAAATTAGAGCTCCCTAGGCCATTGTTAATCATCCCAAAGTGTGTGAGAAAATAGAGAGAGAGTGTTGAGGTTTTTGTAAAGTTTTATTTGTAAAACTTGTATTTTATTCTTGAAGTAATAGAAATACAATTCGGTTTTTCCTCAAATCTTCTATAAAGTGATCGGTGATTCACTACAGAGGAGGCCACAAAGAAAAATGGAGTCTATTCCTTGGCAAATGCTTCACCTGGCTGTCCTTATTATGCGTCTGCTACAGACTGTCCTCCCTAAAAAAGATAAATAATAAATATAAACTACTACTGATTTTATAGATTGTTGAATTATATTGAATACAATATTACTAAATTAAAAACATGCATGAAAAATAAATATGCTCCTCAGATTTTGCTAGTTTGTATATGTTCAATGAATGCAAGTCTATTTTTCTTTCTTTGCATTTTTACAGCGTTATACTTTTTAAGTGAGGTAAGGCAGGTCATCTAAATCCTAATGTGAGTCGTGTTAAGATGGAATTTCAATTAATTGAAGTGTATAATAGAGAGAGAGCTGTAAATTCCCATCCTACCACGGATTTAAATTCAGATATA
Organism: Zanthoxylum bungeanum; assembly: GCA_019454045.1. Taxonomy (NCBI): domain Eukaryota; kingdom Viridiplantae; phylum Streptophyta; class Magnoliopsida; order Sapindales; family Rutaceae; genus Zanthoxylum; species Zanthoxylum bungeanum. The sequence goes on along the minus strand of SKCR01043353.1, from coordinate 22,262 downwards.
GGTTAGACGTAAATCTTACTTTAAAATTTGGACCAATAATTGAACCGATAATTAAAAAGTTCAATATGTCATTGATTCGATCGGTTGAATTATTCCAGTTAAATTGATAGAACCGGATGACATCATAAATAAATTTGATTAAATAAAAGTAGTAAAAAAAATTATTTATTTATTTAGTTTGGTTAAAAAAATTTGAGGAGAGCAAACCAATGGATGATTCATAATTCTCGCTGGTGGAGCTATATATAGTGTAACCCAATTTTTTCTCCTCCGGTTTATGATGAACTTATTTGTGGAGGAACACCCTTTCTTGTGTTAAAGTCAAAGAATGTGACAAAAGCAAGCATAATAATTTTATATTAAAAAATATATTAATTATTTCGGGTGGGTCCCACATGTTTAAAAAAATAATAAAAAAATTAGAATTCACTATCAGCACAGTAAAATTTCATTTCATTATCTTGTACATCTCATTCTTAACCAAATCTGTTGTATTCTAAGAGAGATAATATAGTTTTTTTCTTAAGAGTTTGAGAAGGAATTGTAGTTCTCATATTCTAAGAAAGCATGAGATTGTTCACTATTGTGTTTAGAGAGAGGTTGTAAAATTCTTTACACTATAGTGAAATCATTCTAAATTTCCCTGTGGATGCTTCCCTCACATTGAGGGTTTTACCACGTTAATTTTGTGTCTCATTTCACTATTTTATTATTAATATCTGTGCCAGCTTTAGCCCACAATCTCTTAACAGCAGTATCAGCGCTTCAAGTTTAGGGCTACTGTTCATGGAGACTATTCACATATACAATATAGTACTATTCACGTATATGATACTATTCATATATATGGTACTATTCAAGTATTTGATACTATTCACTTATACAGTACTATTCACATATACGATACTATTCATGGTGAAATAGTAAAAACCGGTTCAAGTGAGAAGCTGATCGTCATCAAAAACATGACAGGACAGTTCGAAATTTACAAGTTCAAAGAGAGAAATATTTCCAAATGAAAACTTAAAATAAAAGCAATCTTGAGAAAAGACAATTGCTTAGTGGCAATTGGAGAGAGACTAGATGGAATGACTGATGAAAAATGGAAGGATATGGATGACAACGCTATAGGAAACTTACATCTAGCCTTCGCAGATTCTCTGTTATCCAATGTTGCAGAGAAGAGAACTGCAAAAGAGATTTGAGATGCACTTACCAAATTATACGAGGTCAAGTTACTACACAATAAGATCTTCTTGAAGATGAGACTTTATACTCTTCGAATGAGTGAGTCTACATCCATGACAGATCACATCAAAAACTTGAATATATTATTTTCCCAACTCACTGTGTTGGATTATAGTATATCAACAAATGAACGTGCTAAGATTCTACTTCAAAGTCCGTCTGATTCATATGATCAACCTATCATCAACTTGACAAGTAATGTTGTCATTAATAATATAGTCTTTAATGAAGTTGTAGTTGCTGCTCTAGAAGAAGAGTCTAGGCGCAAAATAAGGAAGACAAATCATCTAGTTCGCAACAAGTAGAAGCATTGGCGATGTCAAGAGGGATATCAACAGAACAGTGGGAGTCAAAACCATGGCATATCGAAATCAAAAAGTAAGAAGAATGTTAAATGCTATAACTGTGGTAAGAAATGGCACGTCAAGAAAGATTGTTGGAATCTGAAGAATGGTGCAGAAAAAGCTCATGTTGCAATAAAATCTCATGGATGTGTTGTAACTGTTGGAGTTGGTGCTTGGAGTGTCAATCCGAATTGTACATTTTATTATTTATTAATAAAATAACTACATTTTTATTTCATACTTTATTAATTGTATTGTCATTATGCGTATTAGATTGATGTATAGACATGTTAAGAATGACATCAACCTTAGAATAGTCTTGTAGTAATACAGGACACTAAGTGGTCTGATATTGGGATAAATATTACTATTGTAAATTATTCTTAAAGTATATATATATATTTCTAATCGTTGGTTTTTGGAATACTGTAGAATTCTTATAATCTATAAGACTAGCACATGTCGTATATTGGAATTGGAGTTCCAATGGTTTAACCCTATGTATCATTAGTTTTGGAAACTCATATAGACATGTGGGTATTGGTTGGACCGAATACTGAATAATTCACAGGTGATTCCTAATAGTTGAAAGTACACACCACTGTCAATAGGAATCTCCTCGAGTCAAGTAGCATATGTAATCCTTTGAATATAGGATAGCATTTATTTTGTGTGAGATCCTCTACATTTTGATGCCATGTATGTCAGAAACCTTTCATGGTCTAGCCTCTAGATGTTCGCTGGGTGTGGACCGATGCACTTAGTAATCAAGTGCGAAACAAGATATGATACGTCGTCCCGTATGTGTACCATAAGGGGTTTAGGTATCCATGTGAGTAAAGTCACGATTCTTAAAGCTTTGACCAAAGTCGATCACCTATGGTGGATTGCATCAGTTATGAAGAATCGTGGACTTGTCAACATGAGATGTGCTCCTCAGAAACTTGACGATATATTCTATGTTTCCAAGCATAACTTGGATAGCCTACGACAAAAGGATTGTTAAACATATGTGATGACCTCGACTTGTATAGTTCAGAAAGATCGTTCGTGTTCTTCGCGAATTTGGAGGTGGCTGAATTGCGTACATATTAGCTATGCTTATATGACAAACGTGTCTGAACATATAAAGTCCCATTATGAAGTGTACTCGTTGAGCACTTGGGTAGCCGATTAATTTTGATAAAAGATAATATTCGATATTATAATTATCAACTAAGATAATCCAGTGTTATTGGATAATATTGATTATTTACTTTGACCTAATTGGATTAATTCAATAATTACACAAGGACTTAATTGTAAAATCATTAGTATCTCTATCATTTGAGGATATTATGGTAATTGTAAGTACGTAATAATAAGTGGTTTTGGCTTGATTTAATTGGATTAAATCAAAGTGGCAAACATTTAACTAATTCATTTCCTAATTCTTGGCTTGATTTAATTGGATTAAATCAAAGTGGGAGACAATGGAGATTAGTCACACCTAATTATACGTATTTGGACAAATTAGATTAAGCCCACATAAAAATTAATTACAACTTTTATTAATTAAAAATTGCCTAAGTTTTTCTATAAATAGCAAGCTTTAGGAAAGTTTTAATTAAGAAAATAAAAAGCTTGAGAAAGCTAAGTACAAACAAATTCTTAGAGAAATTAGCCTAAGTTAGAAAAGTGTTTAAAGAAACTTGTGAGGTCTCTACAACATTTCATCTATGAGAAATCAAGATTGGATCTTGGATTGAAGCTTGCTAACATTGGAATCAAGATTGGATCTTGTAGTGATGCTTGCAAACCTTAGAGGTTCTCCTACCATTTCAAAAAAATAAGAAGATTGGGTTTTTGCATCAAGCTTGCTTGGTAAGTTTGAACTTCTATTAAATTATGTTCTTTTATATATTTGATGCATGATCACGTAACTTGATGTTGAAATAAAGTTAATAAATTGTGTTAGGATGCTTTGGAAGCATAGACAAAATATGCTTGTAATTGGTCAAAATATTTATGTTAGACATAAACATAAAATTAGAGTTTGGAACTCTAGATTAAAGTTTAGAACTATGGCTACCATTTTATAATCACTTGACCACCTTTGGGTGACCTAGAATTATTGACGAGATATTTCTTATTAGGATTCTAATTTAGTTTATGTATTGGATTCAAAATTTACGCAAGTGCGTATTTAGAATAAATTTATATTTTTGTAAAAATATTTGATATTTTGAAAAACTTAATTTTTATTCTATAACATGTGTTGATATTGGTTTTGATGTTAAAATTTATTTTCTTCGTTCTTGAGTTTCCGGACTCCGATTTTGTCCCGATTTTTTCCTATACACTCGTAATAGAATATAGTACTTTATTAAATAATTTTAAATTACACACATGCTTGATATCCACTCGGGGCACCCATCCAACCCTAGGGATTCCACAACTGCCCCAACAACAACTACTTCTGAAGAAGATAGTGCACTTTACAGTGAAATAGCAATAGTGTCTAATGATAACAAAAAACAGTTAAGTGATGCATGGTTGGTTGATTCTGCAACATGGAACATGACCTCTAGGAGAGAATGGTTCTGTCATTATGAACATGTCTCTGGAGGATCGATTTTTCTAGGCAATAATCATGCCTTGAAAATTGCTGGGATTGGAGTTATCAAAATAAAGATGTACGACGGTACTATCCGCACTGTACAAGATGTTTAACATGTTGTGTGAATGAAGAAAAATCTTCTGTCAATTGAACAGTTAGATGACCTGGATACGAGACCTTTGTTAAAAACGGGGTATTAAAAATGGTGAAAGGAGCACTTACTATCTTAAAAGTTGAAAAGATCAGCAAACTTGTATATGCTATTGGGAGACTCGATTCAGGAAGCAAATGCATCGGTATCATCCATGGATTCTGGAGAGGAAGCTTCTATGTTGTGGCACTAGAAACTATACCACATGTCAGAATAGAGAATGAAGATTCTCGTCAATCAAAAGCTACTCCCAGGCTTGAAAGCGATTAGTCTACCATTTTAGAGTTGATTCACTCTGATGTGTGGGAAGCACAGGTACAATCTATGGGGAAAGAAAAATATTTTGTATCATTTATTGATGACTTTTCTATAAGATATTGGGTGTACCCGATTAAAAATAAGTCAGATGTGATGCCTGATTTCAAAAACTTCAAAGCACAAATTGAAGTAGAAACTGGAAAAAGAATCAAGTGATTAAGGGCGGATAATAGAGAAGAATATTACAGCAGGGATTTTGATGAATTTTTTAAGTAAGAAGGCATTAAAAGGAAAACTACTACACTATACGCTCCTCAACAAACATGGTGTGGCGGAAAAGATAAATAGAACGTTGTTGGAAAGAGTAAGAGCTATGCTCAGAACAACTAGTATACCAAAATACTTTTGGGCAGAAGCAATTCATACAACATGTTATGTTGTAAATAAATCTCCATCAATTGTCAATGATTTGAAGACACCGATGGAGATGTAGAGCGGAAAACTAGTTGATTACTCATCTCTTCACAATTTTGGTTGTCATGTATACATGATATACAACGCTTAAGAAAAAACAAAGCTAAATCCAAAATCTAGAAAATATATTTTCTTGGGGTACATTGATGGCGTAAAGGGGTATCACTTGTGGGATCCCACTACTCATAAGATCATCAGCAGGGATGTGATATTTGTAGAAGATCAACTGTAGAAATAACAAAATGATCGCATTTCAAAGAAAGTACAGAGACTATAACAATACTAGTGGAAATGTAACATCCCCGATCCGGAAGATGTTACGGGCATGGGATAGATGTGCTAACCCCAAAAGCCTCTGACTATCTGACTGTACTCTGAACTATATAAATGTCATGCAAACAGACCATAACTCAAACAACGTAAAATACTTTTATTAATGCATACTTAGAATACTTCTCTTACAACACTTTAAGGACTACTTGTAATGACTATCACATCACTAGTGCAAGTTTACAACTCTAACTGGACTATAGTATTCTGACTCTAAACTGGTGGACTCTAACCCTGGTGACTGCATCAGTATCCATCCTCCCGAGCTCGTCCTCCTGGAAAACCCTACAAAACAAATAAAACTGGAGGGGGGGTTAGATTGCTATACAATCTAAGTGAGTGGACTAAAACCGAAAACTAAAGTAAGAGTCCTTTAACTTTAAAATCATACTTTTAGAAATATCTTTTATAGAAATTTTATACTGAAAATCTAAAATCTGAAAACTCTCTGTTAAAATCTGATTTCTGAAAACTGGGTATTAAAAATCTGAAAAACTATGTACTGAAGACTGAAAACTGATCTACGTCCAGGACCATAACTCAACTGGACGTCTCTCTGCACCCAGGACCATAACTCAACTGGGTGTACTTGATGCCCAGGACCATAACTCAACTGGGCATCTCTGAAAATCAGGATTTCGGGACCCTGTAGCCCTTAGTCCTGCTCGAGGATCTGAGAGCGTCCCCTCAGTCCTCAACATGTGCACATGCTCTCTGTGTCCGTCAATTCCAACTGTGTCTGAAATTACATACTGGGGTGAGTTTTTACCTCATACCCCGAAAATCAAGAAAACTATGCTGAGAATCATAGAAAAATGTTTCTTTCTTCATATGTTCAAAACTCTTTTGATTTTTCTACTAGATGGATGTTCTTGTCAAGGTCCTCTTTATCTCTTAAATATAATTCCATTGGATTCCCCTCACGATCAATTATACTAATAAGAACTGTCCACATCTCATTAATCCTTCTTAATGCTTTAGTACGTTTCCTTATCCTTATTCTAATACTCTATGTTCTGACGGAGTCTACTGCTCATATATGATGGGTATGAGGTAGACCTTATCCAGATAGCTTCCTTAACTGATATCTTGAAAGAGTGAAGATCTGAGTAGATCGGGCTTTATCTATCAGATTCCTTAGTTAGGGTAACTATCTGTTGTTTCGGTCACCACTCAACTTATATGACTATAGGTTTGAATTTGTAGAATTTAAAGTCTCGATACCTCTATGACATTCAGCATCTATTTGATGATTGCACGGTCGTCCTTAGCTTTTCTGCTTCTTGATCTCTATAATGGCTTTGGTTACTCTAGGATTTGCTATCTATACGAGATGGTTCACAAGATATTGGATCAATCTCATAGGAATTCTTCTTGGTAAGAAGGGTATATTACTTAATGAGAGAACTTTTTCTTTAATCCTTTCACCCTCTATTATGTTTTATTCTTACTACGCTTTATATATACTAGTCTTGATATTATCTTTTATTGCTTAAATCCATGTCTCTAGTTCATATCACCAAAGGTTCCATTCTTCCTTATCTACCTTTATTTACCCCTGTATCTTACTTTTGTCTCTCAAATCCATACTCTCCATTCTTGCTATAAATTTCGGCTATAGCACTCTACATACGCTTCATACTGCTGCTTTTGTCACTTCTAACTCTCTTTATCCTTATAGGTTTATCCTTGTATATTTCATGGATTTCTACTTGACTTTAGACTAATCTACCTTTCAAATCCCTAGGTGCACTCTTGTCAAATCTCTTATGGTTATCATATCAGAGTAACCCATTTATCTGGTGTCATCGAGGAGTATTGAAGGCTAGATGGTTCAGAGTTTCGTCTTCATCACTTTTAGAGAATAAAGTAGCTAATCATTTCTACTACTGTCTTGGGAATCGACGTTAGAGTTGGGGTATCTGGAATCCTTTTTGATATCTAAATCCATTAGGGCTCTTAAAATTATCCTGTATTTCTTACTTCTTCTATCTTTTTGACTATTCTTTGTTATTCGGAAAGTTCACTATCTATGAGAGGATTTTCGAAGTCTGTTGGATTACCTGAAAGGATTTTCTTGAGTAGGAAGGGAATCTTAATTTCGCTAGGCAACTCTAATGCTTGTTGATGCTTACGTTACTTTCTCTCATTGCTATGGGTTCTAGTGTCTTGTTTCTACTCTTATTTTACGTCCTTTATTTGTCTTATTTTCCTTTCTAGCTTTATCTTTCTTTTCTACCTTCCAAGGTGGATATCCTTAAGCTTTTCTATTTCCTTCTATCTCTTTATATCTCTGTCTCAAACTGTTTAAATTTCTAGGTATCTTTCCTTCTAGTGTCATCTTTTCTCACCTTTCTTTAATCTGGTTTCCTATTATTCGGAACTTCGAAAAGTATTCCAAGATGACTATGGAACAACCCCTTAACTAGAGGGAGGAAAAGGAATTCGAGTAGCGGGAGGTAGGTATTTACTAACCTGTCTGAGAAGCTTTGAGGACGTTCTCGAGGATCGGATACTGGAGAGGTAGTGCCTCATATACGGGTATCCCGGACATACTACGTATACAAGACCCCAGCACTCTTCCCACTGCAGTCACTGACTCCCTAGACCATGCTCTGATACCATCTTTGTAACATCCACGATCCGGAAGATGTTAGCGGCATGGGATAGATGTGCTAACCCCAAAAGCCTCTGACTATCTGACTGTACTCTGAACTATATAAATGTCATGCAAACAGACCATAACTCAAACAACGTAATCTTTTATTATTAATGCATACTTAGAATACTTCTCTTACAATACTTTAAGGACTACTTGTAATGACTATCACATCACTAGTGCAAGTTTACAACTCTAACTGGACTATAGTATTCTGACTCTAAACTGGTGGACTCTAACCCTGGTGACTGCATCAGTATCCATCCTCCCGAGCTCGTCCTCCTGGAAAACCCTACAAAACAAATAAAACTGGAGGGGGTTAGATTGCTATACAATCTAAGTGAGTGGACTAAAACCGAAAACTAAGTAAGAGTCCTTTAACTTTAAAATCATACTTTTAGAAATATCTTTTATAGAAACTTTATACTGAAAATCTAAAATCTGAAAACTCTTTGTTAAAATTGATTTCTGAAAACTGGGTTGAAAACTGGGTATTAAAAATCTGAAAAACTATGTACTGAAGACTGAAAACTGATCTACGTCCAGGACCATAACTCAACTGGACGTCTCTCTGCACCCAGGACCATAACTCAACTGGGTGTACTTGATGCCCAGGACCATAACTCAACTGGGCATCTCTGAAAATCAGGATTTCGGGACCCTGTAGCCCTTAGTCCTGCTCGAGGATCTGAGAGCGTCCCCTCAGTCCTCAACATGTGCACATGCTCTCTGTGTCCGTCAATTCCAACTGTGTCTGAAATTACATACTGGGGTGAGTTTTTACCTCATACCCCGAAAATCAAGAAAACTATGCTGAGAATCATAGAAAAATTATAACTTTGCTTTCTAGAAATCGTTTTCTTTCTTAAAGCACAAAATATATAACAATAACTTGAAAAACAAAACTTCTAACGCCCTAAAGCGTGAAATGTAAGTCTGATATAAAAGCATGAAATGGAAATCAGGTAAAAGGGAAGGTGTCCACTCACTGATTTGGGCTTGACGGCGTCTTTTCACGGTGTCGACGGTGGTTGCGAGTCCTGACGTTGATCTATAAGAATAAGGGGATTGTTAGAACAAAGAAATATTTAGTGAACTTAGAAGAATTTATGAATCAGACTTTTCCAGGTTGTTGGGTCAGATTTGGAATTTTTCTGGGAGCAATTGGTAAGGAATTTGGATCTGAAATTTTTATGGATGAATCCTCTACGAGTCTACTTTACTCTAAATTTTACGGATCCTGATTTCGATTCCCGGAACTCCATAACAAACTGATTATACCAGCTGTTCAGCAGGGACAGAATCAGATCAGTCCTGCTGATCACTCAAATTCGAGACTCCGACAAAAATTCTTATTAAATCCAATGTTCTGAAATTTTTATATGTCGTGCTCCTATGTGTCTAGTTTATTTGGGCGCTGACGGCTTATCGTTTGGACACCCGAAACTCATTTTTAAAATCAGAAACCGAGCCTAGGTCATCAGGTCACAGGTGCAGACTTTACTGCCAATCAGTTGACTTTGGAGATTTTTCTACATTAGCGTCTTAAGTCCAAAAATTCTGAAATTTGGATATGTTACTCCTCTATGTATCTAGTTTACTCAGAATTTTAAGGTTTATCATTCGGGCAAATAAAACTCGAGTTAGAAGTGATCAAACACGACCTGTACCGGAATGGGACAGAACTGATTTCATTAATTATATTCCTTGTTTCACCATCTATTTTAACACATTTATCCCACAACCCCCAACGAATTTCTACTATCATATACACTCTTTATAACATACAAATCATGCTTAGTTTCTTAATTTGATATGAGCTTGGCATTTTGTCAAATAATTGGTATGCGAAATGCTCAAATTCACCATTTATATATTCATTACACCACAACATATCCAACTTCAAAACTCATCACATATCATCACCCATTCACCCAAATCAACACCCCTAACCATTCTCATACTAAAATCAATACTAAACCCATCATTTCACACATCCTAAACCACCATTTTATCATCATCATCTACTAATTTCCACTAATCATCATCACAAATTAATTCCTTAAACTTTCTAAACTTAACAACATTAAACAAATTCATTTCTTAACTAATTAATTAAACACTAATAAATATACAAAATCATGCCCTTACAACACCCATACAAACCATTCATCAAAATCTCATATTTTAGGATTTGGTCAAGTGGGTTTTGATGAGCGGAAAATATATCAATATTTACCGCCCCTTTAAACTTAATATTTTGTTTAGTTTCTCGGGTTTGATGAACGTTTTGATGTGTTTTAGTTTATTTTGCAGATAAAATAATATCGGGTCTCAATGAAATCATTTAGGATGAATATGGGTCAATTAATGGCAATTATTGGACTTGATATTTTAATTTTGGAGATTGGAAATTTGAAAGGGCGTTTTGACGAAGTGCAGTTTTGGAAATTCCAGTTTTGCGCATCTGTCGTATTTTGGGCATAACTTTTTACTCAGATATTGGATTGAGCTGATTCAAGTTCCAGATTAAAGAAGACTCAAAGATCTACAACTTTGAAAGACAAAATAATTTCTAATTCTGAAGATTTCATGCCCGAAATTGATGAACCATCCAGAAGTGTGTAGTGTGTAATTATTAAAGTCACTTTCAATCATTTTCAAAGCAAAAAATAAATTAATAAATAAATAATAAAAATTATCAAATCATCACCAAACATGATAAGAGATTAGTGGAGCAATTAATAATGGATTTGTTGGAGCAATTAGTGGAGCAATTAATAATTGATTTGGTGGATGATTTGATGGAGGCAAAATTTTGCCTATAAATACCAAGCCATTTCATTTGTAAAATTCATACTTTCTTCTAAGGAATTCCTTAAGAATACTAAGAAGATTGTATCTTGTTTGTTTATTTATAGCTTTTAGTAATTAATTTCCGCTTTCGCACTTTCTTTTCTTTACTTTTCAGTTTTACTTTCCGCAATTTATTTTACGCACAGTACTTTTCTTTCTTTAATTTTCAGTTTTACTTTTCAGTAATGAGGAGGTAACTCCCCTTTTGCTGGGGTAAAAGGTAAAACTTTATTACTAATATTTAGATTAATCTCCCTTAATTATAATATATAAACTTGTAAAAAAACCTGACTTAACGGGATACCGCCATATTGGTCGGTTGGTAATTATTTAAATTGGTTTTTAACCTGACTAAAAACTGGATACCGCCTGATTGGTCGGTTGGTAATTAATTATTAATTTGACTTAATCTGGATACCGCCTATATGGCTGGTTGGTAATTATCATGCAAAGTTAATATATTATATTAAGAGAGATATCTAAAATAGTAGTAATAAAAGTGGATCCTTTTACCTCAGCATTTTCTTTTATTGTAATTTTACATTATTTACTTTTCAGCAATTTACTTTCAGCATTTACTTTTCAGCAATTTACTTTTAGCATTTACTTTTTAGCAATTTACTTTTCAGCTTTTACTTTATGTCTTTTACTTTTCAGCATTTTTATTTTATGTATTTTATTTTTAAGTTTTTACTAACCCTAGTTATGTGTTAGTTATCTTGGGTTGTGATGAATTCTAATATCACCGGTTTATAAGGGGTTATTTTATAGTTTGGGTAATTTAAAGGTTTACTTATTAACTCTTAAGCTTAATGCTTCTTGTTGTCTGATCACCAATAAGATTGATGTGGTAAATCTAAAATGAACTAGACATAGGGATTTTAGGTTTCAGCCTTAGACTTAATAGCCTACGATCTTCCTTGAGGATAGATAACCCTTTAATAGATTTCCTTACAGGATAGACATATACCTGTCAGGCGGGGGTAGCCATAATTGGAACTTAAACTTAATGAATCCAGATAATTTGGTTGACATAGACATATGGTTCAATTGGGTTAAACTGGGTATTTGCGCCTGACCATCGACATAGACTTTTTCATAATTTAGTGTTCCAGGTTAGTAAACTGATTTATTACACAAACATAAAAATAATCACTTCATCTTTTAAAAGATATTAGAATGATTCACAGCCCTAGATCTTTGTGTCTTTTGTTATTTTCCTTAGTATTTTCTTTTGTCTTTTTATTTATTTATTTATTTTACAAAACTACAATCAACCAAATCAATCAAGCAATCATTCTCTTCACCCTCAATTAGATATGTGTAATAAATAGATTCAATATTAATAACAACATTAGGAATTAAGTCATCGTGGGATCGATATTTTTATACTACTTGAACGATACGTGCGCTTGCGTTATACGTGTGTTTTACGCCGGTCAAGTTTACCCTCTTTCTTGATTTCTAACTCTTCACCAAGCCTCATGGATGCTAAACCTCTTTTGCTACTTTTCCTCTTTTCGTTCTCTTTCTGCTTCTCTTTCTTCTTCTTCTTCTTCTTCTTCTTCTCTCTTCTTTTCTTCTTCGTCTTCTTCTTCTTCCTTCTTCTTCTTCTTTTCTTCCCTCTTCTATTTCTTCTTCTTCTTCTTTTCTTCTTCCTTCTTCTCTTCTTCTTCTTCTTTTCTTCTTCTTCTTCTTCTCTTCTTCTCTTCTTCTTCTTCTTCTTCTTCTCTTCTTCTTCTTCTTCTTCTTCTTCTTCTTCTTCTTCTTCTTCTTCTTTTCTTCTTCTTCTTCTTCTTCTTCTTCTTTTCTCTCTAGATATTTTGCAAAAGTTATAGAAGAGTGTGGAAGAATGGAGAAAGTCATGATTTTTGCATTTGGGTCCGTAGTTACTATTCATCCAGATTTTAACTTGCATTTTTGACCCGTTTCTGGTCCGATTTTGGAAAAATGTTTAACGCGGAAGTTGTAGGTCTTGGTCTAAGATTTCCGACGATATAAAATTCATAAAATTCTGAGTTCGTATGAAAACGTTATGCCCAAAATACTATATATAGTATAAAATGGCATATGGTACGATTTCTTCTCGGGACCTCGAGAAATCTTCCGATCGTTCCCAAAGTCTTTTATAATTGTATTTGAATCACCACATGATTTATTTTACGTTCCTTTGTCCCGTAAATAATAGTATCGTCATAAGTAGTAGTAACTACTACTGGTCGTTACAGGAAAATAATCCAGAACAAGAAAATTCAAATTCTTCTGAAGCAGCACCAGAGCACGAGGTACCAGAACTAATTGAGTTTGAAGCTTCTGAAGTTCGTCGATCAACTTGAGAGAGAAGAATTCCAGGTTGGCACTCAGAGTATAATACATAGAGTAACATTGCATATTGTCTTCTAACAGAGGATGGAGAGCCATCAAATTTCCATGAAGCTACAAAATATGTCAATGTATCTTTGTGGATTGCAGCAATACAAGAAAAAATAGAATTTTTGCATAGAAACAATACATGGGATCTAGTATCATTACCACGTGTAAGAATATCAACTGCAGAAATAAGGAAATGATAGCACTTCAAAATAAAATACAAAGACTACAACACTACTCATGGAAAATAATCTAGAATAAGAAAATTCAGATTCTTCTGAAGCAGCACCAGAGCACGAGGTACCAAAACCAATTGAGTTTGAAGCTTCGTCGATCAACTCAAGAGAGAAGACCTCCAGGTTGGCACTCAGAGTATGATACAGAAAGTAACATTGCATAATGTCTTCTAACAGAGGATGGAGAGCCATCAAATTTTCATGAAGTTACAAAAGATGTCAGTGCATTTTTGTGGATGGCAGCAATGCAAGAAGAAATATAAGTTTTGCACAGAAAAAATACATGGGATCTAGTACCAATATCACTTGGAAGAAAAGCCATTGATAATAAATGGGTCATATTCTAAGAGAGAAAATATAGTTTATTCTTAAGAGTTTAAGATAGAGTTGTAGTTCTCATATTCTAATAGAGTGTGAGATTGTTCACTCATTGTGTTTAGAGAGAGGTTGTAAGATTCTTTCCACTATAGTAAAATCATTGGACATTTGCCCGTTGATGTTTCCCTCACATTGAGGGTTTTATCATATTAAATCTGTGTCTCATTGCTTTATTTTATTGTTAATATTTATGGCAGGCTAAGCCTCCTAATTATTATTGCATTGTTATATGATAGACAACGCCTCATGAACTAACAAGTATTCTCAATTTCACTTTACTTATGTACCAGCTTCAACCCATGATCTCCTAACATCTTGTCTCTTAAATTTATATAGGACTTATTCAAAAATCCATTAGAATATTTATACTAATTCATTTCAATATTTCTACTGTTCATTTCAATATTTCTATTGATTTCGTTAAAAAAATTATTGATTTCCTATAATCATCAAATTAGTATCCACTCTCTAAACATCCATAGTCTCCTTCATGTGGATAGGGATTCAAGTCCGTTAGTATGTATTTTAAGAGTTGATTTTCTGTTAAATATTTGAAAGTAGATCTTGTTAGATATCTCAACTACACCAACACATAACTAATTTAAGAAATTCTAATTAATTTTTTTTTTTTATTGTAAACATAGATTGTATGTAATTAAGGAAATAAAAATTATAAAATATATTTTTTCCATTACTTAACATTATCTATTGTCAAATACCAGATAAGATTTCAAATATTGTATATTCAAAAAATGAGTGAGATAATATTGATTTTAAAGATATTGTGATGTAACACCTGGTCAAACCGGTCATACCCGACATAGTAAATCATTATGCCTAACACCTTAGAATTAATAAAATAATATTTAAATAGGTTTCGTACATTAGAAATCTCGTCCAGAGTTCCTGGATAAACTGTTAGACTCAGCATATTTACTATTCATCTGAGTCAAAAGGAGGCACTTTTCTATTTCAGCCCTAATTTTTTCATACAAACTCCGATTTTTATGAATTTTATATCTTCAGAAAGCTAAGACCAAGATCTACAACTTCCATGTTGAACATTGTCCCAAAATAAGATCATAATCTAGTCGAAAATGCAGCTCAGGTTTTTTATTAATAGTAACCCGCGAAAGTGGGCATTTTATGCATTTTCTCTCACTTTTGAATTGTTTGGATGATGAAATGTTATGGTGTGTGTTTTTTGGCATGTACTAGCTTGAGTTAAGTTGTTGGTTTTAAATTTTAAAGTGTGTGGTTTTCCTGTTATGGCCAAATATTATATGTAAATTTGGGGGGAAAAGTGTGTTATGTGATTTCTTGAAGTTATAAACACGATGCTCATGTGTATTAAAAATGGTGTTGGTTTATGTCTCTGAGTGATATTATATCATGTGAAGTATTAAATTGAGATGAAACTCAAGAATTTAAAATCTTAGCACTTGGTCATATATGTGTAGGCTAATTGAGAGTTTTTTTTTTTTTTTTGGTGATTTAAGCTTAAAAGAGTGTTTTGATTTGAGTTGTATTAATGTGTGGTAAAAAGTTTCAAGTTGTAAATTAGTAAATTGACTAATTTTTTATGTTAAGTATAAGTTATTTTTTGGAATGTTAAAGTATGATCAAACTTGTTTAGTTTATTTAAAAGTGTAGTGTGGATAATGATGTTTATATGTTACATTTTGTTGAATTTAAACCTAGTGAACCTGGCTACCGGTTCGGTTCAGTTCCAAACCGGAACCGCATCGGCTAGTTCTCTGTTCCACAAGTGTGGAACCAGAACTGAACCAGATAATTTCGGTTCGGTTCTGATTCCATGCTTTTGTGGAATCGGGAACCGGAACTGGAATCGGGAACCGAACCGAATGGTTCCGGTTCCTTGTCTTTTTTTTTTTTTTAATTTTAATGATGATTTTTTTTAAAAAAATAAAATAAAAATGAGATTAAAAATTTATTTAAAATTATGAATTTGAATTTAGATTATATTAAAAAATCTTATTTATTTGAATTTTATTAAATTAAATTAAAAACTTAAAATAAAAACTTAAAATTATTTAAATTTTAATAGTGGAACCGTCCAGTTCTAAAGATTTCGGTTCGAACCGTTGGAACCGTCCGATTCCAACAGTTTGGTTAGGGTGGGAACCCTAACTGAACGGTACGAAATTGATTCTGATTTCAATTCCTGAATTGGAACCAGAACCGTTCGGTTCCTTCCAATTCGATTTCGATTCTGAAACGAAATCATGGCCGGGTCAACCTAGTATGTGTTGAGAATTTTCAAAGCTTGTAAACTAGTGTTTATATTAATATGTAATTTCTTTGTTATTTATGGAAATCATGTTTCTGTGTATATGTTTTGATGAACATTATATTTATAATGCTTGTTGTGATGTTAGTTATGCATGAAGCCTATTAGTAAGGCTTGGTCAAATGGCTTGTTGATTAAATTCTATTGTTGACTTGTGATGTGTAAAACATGATAAATAGTATGAGTCTCAGTTAAATAAAATTAGGCTAAGCTTGATATATTATGATGAGTATTGATGATGTAAATGTATTTGAGTGTGAAAGTTATAGTTTAGGCCAAGTTAGTCTTGGGTAAGAATGATGACATGGTCTTATTCGTACATTGTTCGATCAGTGAGCGTGACTTGTACAGTGGACGCTTGATAAGTATTTTGAAAAGTTTGTATCAAAGATTTATTATTGATTTAAACATATTTGGGTTTTGGGGAAAAAATGATTTCAAAAGAATTGTATTTTGATTATGATACATTTCGATATCGTTTATGATATTATATGATATGTTTTCGTCATGACGCTTGTACATGGTTTTTATGGTTTTATAATTTGATATGATATGTTTCTGGCGTGGAGTTTGTATAGGGCTCTGTCTAACTGTTGTGGACCGACTTGCTACCCTCTGTCGACATGAGATTGTTTCATTTATTGTTTGATCTGTGCGTGTGATTTGGACACTGAGCGCTTGTTATATTTTGTTCAGTTGAGTTTATACTGGACGCTTGATATAGATTTACGATGATAATGAATTTTGAAATTGATTTTTATTTACAGTAAAAGTGTTTTCCAAATGCATTTTCAAGATGATTTTGAAAAAGATTGTCTTACTTTTTCCATTTTAATGATATCAAAAATTGGCAGATTTTTGTACAAAGTGGACTGCTGTTTGGCTGACCCATTTCTTCCTATTCAAGTTGGGTTGACCCAGAAGTCAAGTAAGAAGGGCGAGTTCCTGTTATCTTTGTTTGGTATGTTCCCGCTGTTAGATGTTGAAGGCATAGTTGTAAGCCATCCACGGAACTTGAAATGACTGGTGAAGTATTCATTGAGACTTAAAATTGCGTAGGTTTTTATCATACAAATTTATAAGAAAGCAGCAAATCCTTAGACAATCAACATCCTAATAGCACTATCATTATATGTCACTTCTGGTTGTGACCATAGATATATTTATTGGTGTAAAAGTTTACGTTCATTATAGGAACACCTATGTCTATAGTTTAGTTGTAGATCTTTTGAATATTATGATGGTTATGTATGATTTATTGTCAACCATAAAAAATTGTATGTGTGACCAGATATGTACGTATGTAAAACTTTGGTGTTGATAGCATTTACAAAATATGATATGGAATGACATGATGTGGAATGAATGAGTTCCGTTTCAAATTACGGAAGAAATAGATAATATGAAATTCGTAATAAGTTTCTGTTTTGAAATTATATCTGACTGCCAGTAAAGAATTTGTGTTATGTTCCTCGTTTCTGATGATGAATGTGATTAATTGTTAGAAATTCATGTTCGGCTTTCTGTTTTTGTTGATAGATGAATTTGAAACGGTCGTCCAAGTTCCTATGAACGAATATGAATTGAAATGAAAAGTTTGATTTGATTTTGGTATGAAATGTTTGATTCGGTCTATTTTGCTATGAAATTGCATGATTTGTATCGATATATGAGTAACTTTTGAAAATGTGCAAAGTGAGATGACTTCCAAATACAAATAAGATTGTCATATATGTGCGTTCAGTTCTGAATGATTAGACGTAAGGATAGGGAAATTTCGAGGACGAAATTTTTATAATGATTGGAGAATATAATATCCCGAAATTTTTCAGAATAGTGCTGGAAGGTTTCCGAATTAAAGTTAAGGATTTGGAACTAGATGATATTCAAAAATAAAACCTTATATGTTGGAAAATAGGTCGGAACATTTTAAAGTGAAGCTTCGTCGCGTTAAAAAACGCGTGGTTTCGAGAACCGGTTACTCGATTTTTGTTTATATCATTATACGCATAAAATTTATTATTTCAGCTATAAAATTAGCAAACGAACTCCAATTGAGCTGATTTTTGAACCATTGGACTCGTTTCTCTGAGATGAACAGCTTTTATGTTGGATACTTTTCAAAATTTCTGTCATAAAGGCTTATAAAATATGAATGTTTGAGAAAACCCCATGATAGGAGCCTGATTGTAATTTCACGGGGATCTAAACGTAAATTCCAGAAACTTTTCTATATATCCTAAGATTTTCAGAATTCACGAAAATGGCATAACCTAAATATTGTTAATGATTGTTTGGATATTTGTTATCAAAACTTGTGACTATTGGATAGTTACTTGTTCTATGTAAACAGTTGTTACATATTTTAATATGACTAGTAGTGTCATTGACGTAGAGATAAATGATATGTGTGGTTTATACCCTCTTATTCCGACATCTTTAGCCTATTATTTTATTATGTTTCGAGTAATTTAATGTCATTTATAGTTTATTTTATTTCTTAATTGTAGAAAGCATTACAACATCAAGAATATAACGAATACATGTGTTTTGGGAACTTTCGGATGCAGGGAAAATGTGGGGCCAAGGGAATAAGTTACAAAAGTTTACCAAAGGAATTGTTAATTAATGAAAGAAGGAAGAAGTGGCGTGAGAGAAGGCAACAAATCTTTGAAGAAATAAGAAAGTCACGTGGACCTTGGAGAGAGAAGGCATGTGTGGGCCCTAGCTTGGTGTTTGATTTTATGAAATAAGTAAAGAAAATAAAGAGAAGCCACAATTGTTGACCAAGTGAGAAAAGAATGAAATAAAAAAAGAAAGTACGTGGGCCCCATTGCATTATTTAAAGAGAGCTGCGCAGAACACATACAAAAAAACAGAGCCGCAACGCCTGAAGGTCTCCTGCTCTTAATATATTTTCCCGAGAGAATGGCGTTGTGGCGCCAATTGATCACGTTGCGGTGCCTGCAAGCCAACCGAATTCCATACTGTGAGTTCCATTTTTATTGGCATGTGTCCGTGATAAAACAAGTTCAATTGAGTTGTAATTTATCATGAAGATCTTTGTGCAATTGGACTGTTTTTTGGCTGCTGTGCATCAGACATGCGTTCGTGGTGCGTTCGTTGCAGAGTTCAAACATGTGGCGTTAGTGGCACGTTCTTTATTGGGTTCGAACGGGAATTCCAGAGAGCAATTGTTCGAGTCACGTTCTTGTTGGGTTCGAACGAGATCATTCCAGAGAGCTCACGTTCGTTGTGCGTTCGAGTGGCGTTCGAACGAGTATTCACAGAAAGGGCGCGTTCGTGTTGCGTTCGAGTAACGTTCGAACGCGACTGCGATCTGAACGTGTTTTTGGCTTGCAAAACCCTAACTTTTCACCCTACCTATAAATATAACACTTAGCCGCCATTCCCCATGAGTGAAAGAGCTGAAACACTTTTCCCTTGAGCAAAATCTCTCAAAGATTTCAACTCTCTTTGATTTCACCTTGAAGACTCTTTGAATCTCCTGTCTTCCTTATTAATGGTGAAATACATTCTTTGTTAAACCTTCAACACAACTTAACCCAAAATCCCTAATCCTTTAGAGTTCTTTAGGAGGAGTTTTGGTAGTCGGAGTTCCGACGTCATTGGTGAGAAAATCTACTCAGAGACTTCAGAGGTTCTGAAGAAAACCATGGGTCGCGGGCTTCGGGAGTTGCCTTAAGTTCTTGCAGTATTGAGGTACTTGAGTCGGTGGAGTTGCCACCATAGGTCTTGACCATCGCTATAAGTTTTTCTCTATATAGTGAATTCGGGTGGTAGCCTATACCCGGAGTGGTTTTTTACTCGGAAGAGTTTTCCACTTCGTCACCAAAATCTTTGTGTTGAATTTTGTGTTGTTTGATTTATTTGGCTGCTTTAATTCCTACGTTGTTTAATATTTTGCAGTATATTTTATTTGATTGTTTTTGTGGTTGCCTGTTAATTTGCCTGTTGCAATTCCATAGTAGCAGTAACAGGACTTGTCCTGCTTATTGTTTGTAATTCCGCATAGGGTCAGAAATTAGGATAACCCTGAATTTTCACATACAAATTTCCGAGATGAGGGCACTATGGCACCCATTTAGAGAGCCGCAGCGCTGTGGGAATAAGCAAAGATACGCGCGTTCCAGAATATGATTTTTAGGGTTTTTTAAGATACCCAATGACTCCCAGCCTCCATTATAAATAGAATAGTTCGTCCAAGACCGAGGGGGAGGCTAATACACAGCATAAAACACCAAACACATATTTTAGAGAGATCCGAGGAGGAGGATTGAAGAGCAACAAGAGGAGACGAAGGCGGTGAGGTCCAAAAGGAAGAGATTGAATTCGGGTTTCATCTTCTTATTTCTTTCTTAGAACTCTAATGATTTCCATTAGATTCATCTATTGTCATGAACTAAACTCCTTAATTCTAGAGAATGATGTAACTAATGCTTGAACCTTAATGTTTTGTATTGTTTGCTAATTTTGCTATGAAATTTTATTAATTAATTTATATTCTTTTGAGTTTAATGCTTCTTGATTTCTGGCCACAATTTGAGATGATGATTGTTTAGAATCTAACACTCGAAAGAGGGGATTTTGAATAGTTCTAGAGAATATGACCTAGGATTTAGAGAGTTCGAGAGGATCTGTATTTATTTGAAGTCATTAATATAGAATCACAAAGCGTAATGAGTTGTAGATTTTTACAGAGATATCGAAGTCTGTAGTTGATGATATTTTCACTCGGCACTCGAGAGATGGAGTAGATATTTTAGGAATCTTGACTTATAAACAATATAACTGAACAAATATTAATTGGAATGACAAATACATAGGCGACAGCTAGGTGAAATCAGGATCTAGAATCTCTATCGTATTCCTATCTAAATATTTTCATATATTATTTATTTAATTAAATCTTTGTTAATTATCGTCTAAATAAAGTTAGGATTATCAATTGTAGTATTTAGTGCGAGTTAACCCAATCCCTGTGGGTTCGACACTCTAAACTCATTTATACTAAAACTTGACACCGTATACTTTCGGTACGATATAAAATATCACAACAATAAACATTAAGAAAAATATTCGTTAAGTAAATAACTTAGAATAATAGTTTATGAAGTTTTATCACTTAAGCATTAGATGTTTATCCCGCATAGTAAAGAATTGTCTGATACGAGATCACATCATATATCCATATTCATTTAATGAATATTGTATTAAGGGAATGTGATTAATCTCATTTAACTAATGATCATCATTGGACCACATATTTATTAAACTAATACATTAGGTGTATGCAGTTTAATGAATTATAAATTGTATTGGTAGTTTTCTTCACTTCGTAACTTAGTTAATGAGTTGTCATTACTTAGTTACATATTTCTGAAAGAACACATATTGAACACCTTGAAAGGTTCGAGAAATTTCAATCTATCTGATGAAATGTGGATAAGATATTTTGACTAGTTAAAAGAATTTCGATATGAAGTTTTGAAAATGATATCTTTAAAATTCATCTTGAGTTTTTTGAATTGTTCAAGATGTCTATATGATCAAACTGATGAATTTGTGGCAATAAGTTATATGATTATTTAATGAATATGATTTTTACTCAATATTATCATTCTACAATTCCATCGCGATGGAATTGGTGATTGTGAGGAATTGAATCATATATGATTTGATTCGTTAGATATTGATTGTTACTGAATTAATTTCAATACTCTTGAGAACATGCTCAAGTAACACTAATTCATTCTTTTAATTTAGGTTCCATAAGTTTCTACAGGTTACGTAATGATATGTATAAGTAAAAATTTGAATCTTGAAAGTTTTGGGATTTGAATCTTTCTTTTGTAGAATGTGTAGGGGTTTTTAGGGGGTGAATCCGGTAACGCAGCGGAAGCGGTGAAAATCTGATTTTCAGATTTCAAAAACTTTTTCTCGGATTAATTAAATAAACATATTTATTTAACATTCCAATAATCAAATTATGAAAATAAATTCAATAAATCATATTTAAGTGAATTA